>CM071573.1:7313564-7328353 GCA_036426205.1 Ascaphus truei
GGGGGGGGGGGGGTGTTGTCAGTGATTATGATTAGCATGAATGTAAATAAATATTTATTTTATTTTATCAGGAACCAAAATACACAAATAAAAAAATAATCATGAATAATACATAATGCAGTCTATATTAAGTTCTTCTGTCAGATGGAAATTGAGGGCCAGTGGATAAACATGAATAATGCACATTGATAATAATATTATTTAATAATATATAATTTATAATATATATATAGTAATATATTTTTTTCTGTCTTTATCTTCTTCCTCATTCTGTGTACAGTACAGTAGTTCATTGAGAGAGGAGAGGTTTTGTGTACATCATACTGCTGTTTAGATACTGTACACTTGACTGTACAAACAGTTCAGACTGTACACGACATCCCCCCTCTCTCCAGTCCATCCTTTTTTCCTGAAAAGACAAGAAAACAAAAAATTAGTGCAGTTATGTGCGTACTGTATTATGGCATTGTGTGCTGTGTAGTACTGTAAAACTAGTCGATACTGGAATTACTGTATACTGTGACTACTGTTAAATAGTTTGGAACCAGATGTCTGGTGCTGCTCTCTCTGGAAATAAATAAATTGAGCAGTTAGGTGCATACTGTACTGTATTATGGCATTGTGTACTGTATACTGTATCTACTCCATATTGGACTACAGTACGCTGTTAGCACTGTCAAACAAGTCCATACTGGAACTACTGTATACTCTGACTACTCTTAAATACTTTGTAACTAGATGGCTGGTGCTGCTCTCTCTGGAAATAAATAAATTGAGCAGTTACTGTACTGTACAGTAGGTGCATACTCTATTATGGCATTGTGTACTGTATAGCTACTCCATATTGGACTACAGTATGCAGTTACCGTAGTACTGTCAAACTAGTCTATACTGGAACTACTATATACTCTGACTACAAGGAAAGAAAAAATCTGTGCCATACTTACCTGTATCATACTGTACTTACAATACTACAGTACAGTACTTCAGTATACCATACTACCTTCCTGATGCTTGCCCATTATGCGAGATCACAATGGACAACACAGTCGCAATTTGGTCAATATATTTATTGCAGCGTTCCACGGTGAGTACATCATTCCAAAAACTCAGTATTCCTTTCGCCAACTAATCCATTTTGGAGGGTTTCACGACTTTTCAGATATGGTCCTTCAGCTGATGCCAGATCATTTTGATCGGATTGAAGTCTGGCGATCTGTCATTGGAAAAAAAGGACAATTAGTTTTAAGAGATACAGTACACAGTAATAACAGTGGGAAAAAAATGAGACCGCACTTACTCCGCTGGCATCTTCACCCAGTTGATACCGCGGTCAAGGATATGCACTGTTGACCCGGTGTGCTTTGGATCGTTGTCCTGGTAGAAACGTGACCATCCGGGAACTCGCGTGTGATGTATTCCACAATCTCAGACACAATTTTGTCTTGGAAGAAAGCTTTATTCATGATTCCTATAACAAGAAAAGAAAAGTGCTCAAAAAACAAACTGCATACTAGTACAGTACAGTGCATAAGGCTACATTATATTTGATATATTTTACCTTTAAAGATGACAATGCATCCTGGTCCACGCCTAGAGATGGCACCCCACATATGCATCTTCACTGTGTGTTTTGGCCGCGGCTTCATAGATATGCAACCTTTTTTGTGGAATGCAAAGGTGGCAAATCTCTCCAGCGAAACAGTAGACTCGTCAGTGAAGATGCAATCCTGGAAAGTTTCTCCACTGTCGATCCATGCCTGGGCCTGGACCACTCTCTTGATTTTGGTAACGTCCCTTATCATGGGGTACGCTCTGTAATGACAAAGAATAAACCATTTTAGCGGTACAGTATAGTTTCTTAATCAACACTTTTACCTCTTGTACTGTCCAGTACTAACCTCACACGTCCATATTTCCATCCAATTCTGCGTCTCATCTTCTTTATGCTGGTCTCGGATACAGTGAGATTGTGATTTTCCTGCAGAGTGTATTTGACCCTTAATGCACTCTTCTCATCATTCTCCTCACTTATTTTGTCGACTAGAAGAGTTGTTTCCCTACAATGTACAGAAAAACAAAGATCCGGTAAGTTACAGTGCAGTAGGCCACAAGCACAGCACATCATTTGCAGTAAAAATAGTATACAGTGAGATATTGTTCTATTAATATGCAGCAATATAAACAATATACAGTATATACTGTTGCTATATAAATATACCGAAATAACTATAAAATTAGATACAGTAGATCTACAGTACACAATATATTGTTCTATTAATATGCAGCAATATAAAAAATATACATATACCGTTACTATACGGCAAAAATATACCGAAATAACTATAAAATTGGATACAGTAGATCTACAGTACACAATATATTGTTCTATTAATATGCAGCAATATAAAAAATATACATATACCGTTGCTATACTGTATAAATATCCCGAAATAACTATAAAATTAGATACAATAGATCTACAGAACACAATATACTGTTCTATTAATATGCAGCAATATAAAAAATATACATATACCGTTGCTATACTGTATAAATATATCGAAATAACTATAAAATTGGATACAGTAGATCTACAGTACACAATATATAGTTCTATTAATATGCAGCAATATAAAAAATATACATATACCGTTGCTATACTGTATAAATATCCCGAAATAACTATAAAATTAGATACAATAGATCTACAGAACACAATATACGCTTCTATTAATATGCAGCAATATAAAAAATATACATATACCGTTGCTATACTGTATAAATATCCTGAAATAACTATAAAATTAGATACAGTAGATCTACAGTACACAATATATTGTTCTATTAATATGCAGCAATATAAAAAATATACATATACCCTTGCTATACTGTATAAATATACCGAAATAGCTATAAAATTAGATACAGTAGATCTACAGTACACTATTACAGTACACTAGTAGATCAACAGTACAATATTTTATAAAAAAATAAATACATTTAGTTATATAAATATACTTACGCGTTAGTTACCGTTGGTGTCCTTTTGCGTTCTCTGGTTTTTCCGTGTGCATGATAGCACACGGTGGTTGCTGGCACAACGAGGCCAGACGTAGCTTACCAGCGTTGGATATCAGCAATTCGGTGTCCGCTCGTGTACATCTCCTTAATTCGTATGCTGAGATCCTTTGAAATCTTTTTAACAGGCATTTCTGCGAGTAGAAAGAAATACAAACACAAGAATGTATATTCGATGTTTAGTCGATGTGTATTCAATGTGCAGTGAATCCACAAAATGGATGGTGTATTTATACGGTAATGACTCACATTAGAGTACGCCCACTTTCAACACCTGTACCTCATCGCAATGCATAAAAGGTTACACAATTTGCATAGCCCACCACTCGATGATCTTTTTCTGAACTTGCCCTTGGCCAGATACTGCATTGTGCCATCTGCTTCCAGGGATCAACCTTGATTCTACGGACGCAGGAAGCCCCTTGCCTCTGCCGTGCCTATCACACAGAAAAAGCGAAAGGCGGCAGCCGTTTCCACGCCAAGGCAAACCGACAGGCTAAGGCCAATAAAGAAAACCTTCTGTTGACTCCAAAGGCTAATGGTTTTAATAGACGTCAGCCTTCGTATGTCAGGAAGAAATACGGTGATGTTCACTCAATGCAAAACAAATGGCATCCAACCCATCGAACCCGCAGACCACTTCCTCCCATACGCTTCGACGACTCTGCCGTCGCTCTCCTGGAAATCTTCATCCCGTCTTCTCCACTACTCGTCCTCGATGCTGCCGCCGCCCTCCTGAAAACCAATAGGCCATCTTCGCCAGTGCTCTTCGACGACGCTGCCGCTGGTGCATCTGAAATCCATGGGTCACTTTCTCCTTTGCGCTTAGACGACTCTGCTGCTTCTCGCCCGGAAATCCAGAGGTCACTTTCTCCACCCTTCTTTGACGACGCTGCCGCTTCTCTCCATGGAACCCCCATCTCATCCTCCATAGCACCCATCCACCCAGATATCCACAGCACGCCATGCACAAGAAGCAGCTCGTTAGACCGGATGCTGAATGGGATAAGTGTGGATATCCCCGGGAACTCTATTGTGCTGGCAAAGATAGATCTGCTTCTGGAGACCATGCTAAATATGGATCAACGGATGCTAAATATGGATCAACGGATACAGAAGATGGATCAACGGATGGAGAAGATGGATCGACGGATGGATAAGATAGAGACTGACATAGCGGGGATACATAATTTGCTCGGTGTTCATGTCCCTGTATCCCCGACGCCGGAGCAGGAGGGTGGTATGGATGTGATGAATGGGAGCATCAACCACCTTCCATCACCAAGCGCACCCCCTCCACCAGAAGAATTTGTGTACATGTATGCTGTTGACGAGGATAACATGACAACCCTATCAAGACCACGCCAGGAGACAACACGGCAACCAAGACAGGAGAAAAGCTTCCTCCCAGACAACCTACCCTCGCCCGCCGCCACAAGCAAACCCTACATTCGATCGCATTGATACGGTGCCCGATATCATCCTGCGCGATATGCCATCGGCACTCAGGGAGAAGTATAGGGTGATGAGTGCTGGTGTACCCCACAAGTATGCCTTGTTAATTTTTAAGCACCACGTGTCCTACTTGATGTACTGCGAGTGGGACTTCAAAGTGAACTACGAAGGAAATCGCGAAAAAAAGGCGTTTCCTGACAATTTAAAAAAGACCATTCTGGATGAATTGCGGCGTTATTTTTCAATTTACAGATCCTGTAATGAAAGGCGTTCGAGACTGCATTAATGCATTTTGCGCCATGCAAGGCATCGGCCATGGAAGGACAATCTGGTGGGGCACGCATTTGCGTGAGTGTTCAACTGTTGTAAATGTTTGGTAAATGTTTTGTTCCAGTCCCCGAGGGCCACAAACAGGCCCGGTTTTCAAGGTTATGCTGAAAACCGGGCCTGTTTGCGGCCCTCGAGGACTGTAGTTGTGCAGGCCTGACTGACTGTTATGCACACCATCCCACTGTAAATGTTTTGACTTGCCGTTCTTTAATAAAGGAGATGTTGCGTTTTGTATATTTTATGAATAAAGAATTTTTTTTAATAACAGGTAAGACCATACTGTTGTGCTGAACTGTACTGTACATGTTTTGACCTGCTGTCCTTAAATAAAGGAGATGTTGTGTGTTTTTTTTTTATAACTTTCTTTTTAATTTGGTTTTACAATGCATACATTACATCACCACTCATTAGCATATATTAAAGGTTAACTGAGCTTTTTAAGTGATAAATACAGTTAGACTATAGTTAATATACTCACTTTCTTCATGCAAGACCAATAACCTCAGCTGATATGACATGGATCTAATTGCATTCTCTTCACAGGTATGTTCCTGATGTGCAAATCCTGTGTAAAAGACTGACTCTGCCTTGTATAATTGATATAGTATGTTCCTGATGTGCAAATCCTGTGTAAAAGACTGACTCTGGCCTTGTAGAATTGATATAAGTTAGTATGTTTCAATTTAAAAAGTGTTTTTTTTTCTCCCTCTTAACTCTGTGCTGTTAATTGACCAACTGGAACAAGCTGATTTATTGGGGAGGGGGAGGGTCATGTGACTGCTTTATCTGTATAATACCAACACCTTTCCTGCATCTTTGCAGGAACTGCATTAGGCATAAGACAGTGAGGCATTTAAAGTGAGCTTTTTAAGTGATTAATACAGTTAGACTATAGTTTGACTAGAGGTGACTGGGGACTGGATCTACTGCAAACTCTTTTACTCAAGACAACAAACGGAAAGCTATTCAGATCACACTATGATCCCAAGCTTGCAAACCTGCCTATTTCAACCCCCCACCCCTTAACAACTTATTTACTGCAGTCTCTCCCAAAACTGACTGCACAATACACTGAAACCCTGAACTGACTCTAGCATTGCAATACAGCTAAACATTTGACAAGGAACAGGCACACACCTGCTGTTTAGTCTGCTCACACTCACTCAGCTCACAACAGCTCCTTGCAGCACTGCCCACCTCTGGCATCATGAACCTGCTATGTATTTTAATTTTTTCTTTCTCCTGGCCTCATGGAGATGTTACTCCCTCTACTCACATACACCCTGGACTACTCAGAAGCCTTGCACTATCTACTGAATGTTGGTGGAGAACTCTAAAATCTAGCACACCAACCACTGCTCACTCAAATGGCAAACACCACAAATTTATAACTTGCAAACAACTACCCAAATTTCTATTCATACTGTTACTCTCTTTAGCAGGTGATATTGAACCTAACCCAGGTCCTCCCATTTCAGCTCTGTCCCATGCCCCTGAGAATTCCACCTTTAAATTTCAAAAAGGGCTATCTGTCACCCATATAAACATCCGGAGCCTGCTGCCCAGTTCTTAAAACTCTGCGATACCCATGCTCCACTACGCAAAATAAGGGTACGGGGGACCCACCTTCCATGGGTTACACCTGACCTTATAGCACTCTACCAGTTCAGGGATGCCTTGTGGAAAGCTAAAAAGTAACTGGCACTACCAAGGATCTCAATCACTACAGATGCATGCGAAACATGTGCACAAGGCAAATAAGGCATGCAAAAGCACAATATTACTCTGACAATCTCCACCAGAATACATCAAACCCAGCTAACTTCTGGAAGGTTATCAACAATATATTCCAGCCTCCTAACCATCAACAACCAAGTAATGTCACTAAGGGGGATATTACTCTGACAAACCCCACTGACATTGCAAATGCATTCAATGATTACTTTGTGGGGTGTGTCACTAACTTTTTAGGGAAACGCAGCCCAAACCACAAACCTGAATCTCATCCTGGGAGTACCCCTACAGTCCCACCCCCTCCCAACACTGCCCACAATTTTCAATTTGGCCCAGTATCTGAAGAGGAGATTATACAAGCGCTCCTCAAACTAAAACTAAGCAGCCAATGTGGACCCGACTTACTACAATCTAGGTTCCTACGACTTGGTGCCCCAGCCATTGCCAAACCAATTGCGTCCATAGTCAACTCTATCCTGTCTGCAGGCCATATCCCTAAGACCTGGAAAACTGCCAGAGTTGTCCCAATCTTCAAAAGTGGGGACAAAAACACTGTCTCAAACTACAGGCCAATCTCACTTCTCCCAATTCTATCCAAAAGTCATGGAAAAATGTGTCCACTCCCAATTAAACGATTTCTATACCAAGACAAATTTCCCTAGCCAATTCCAATCTGGGTTTCGTCCCAAACACTCCACCGTAACTACCCTGCTAACAGTTTGCAATGAAATCCAGTGTGGAATGGAACGGGGACAACTCACTGGTGCAGTATTCCTAGATTTTGCAAAGGCTTTTGACACAGTTGATCATGCTATCCTGCTTAACAAACTCCAGAGCTCTGGAATAGGGAAACATGCTTTAAACTGGTTTCAGTCTTACCTATCAGGAAGATCCCAACATGTGTCCATCTCAGGCTCTAACTCCAACCCCCTGGATATCACCTGTGGTGTCCCGCAAGTCTCTGTTCTGGGGCCCCTACTCTTCTCAGTGTTCATTAATGATCTTCCCACAGCTTGTAAGGAAGCCTCAATACACATGTATTCAGATGACACAATCCTATATGCACACAGCCATAGCCTCTCTGACCTTCAACACATACTTCAGTTTGACTTTTTGAGACTCGAAAACTGGATTTCCCAAAACAAACTGTTTTTAAACACTGACAAGACTGTAACAATGGTATTTGGGACTCTTTGATAAAGCGCCTCCACGGCGGGAAACGCGTCAGAGTTTTTTAATTTAGTGTGTCTGCCCTTTTTTGGCTATTATGCCTAATAAATAAACTCATTTTTTGCATCAAGCCCTCTTTATTATTTTGGCAGTGCTCTGCTCTTTCACTACTAGTATTTGGGACCAAGACTAAATTTGTAAAGCTTCCAGTGTCTGAGCTCCTGATTAGAACCAACGCTAACACCACCCTAACACCTGTCACTAGTTTTAAATACCTGGGCTTATGGTTTGACTCCCACTTAACATTCGGGATGCACATTGATACCCTGACAACCAAGACCTATGCCAAACTAGGGGTACTTTACAGGAACAAATCCTCTCTAAGTCTCCTGGTCAGAAAGCATATCGCACAGCAGATGCTAATGCCAATTATTGACTATGGAGACATAGTATATGGCTAGGCTCCTCAAACCCACCTTAGCAAACTTGACACCCTCTACAATTCAATTTGTCGTTTTGTTCTCCAATGCAACTACAACACACATCACTGCGAAATGCTCAAAGAACTAGATTGGTCAACACTAGAGTCTAAGCGCACAAAGTTCACCTTTCCTGTCTTGCCTTTAAATTCTTCATGGGCAAGCTACCCAGCTACCTGAAAAAGCTCCTCACCCCTACCACTTGCAGCACTTATCACCTGAGATCAGACTCCAAAAGACTATTCATGGTCCCAAGGCTCAACAAAGTATCCGGACGTTCCTCCTTCTCCTTCCGTGCACCCCAAAACTGGAACAACCTACCAGAGACTCTCACATCCACCACCAGTTTAAGTTCTTTCAAATCTAAGGCTGTCTCACATTTTAACCTGGTCTGTAACTGTTTCATACGCTCATAATATATATTTTCTTTAACTGTGCACGCAATGTCTTGTATATAATGTATACCCTGTTCATTTATGTAACTGTACTTGTAACCATGTATTATTTGTTTTACTCTGTGCCCAGAACATACTTGAAAATGAGAGGTAACTCTCAAGGTATTACTTCCTGGTAAAATATTTTATAAATAAATAAATAAATAAACCATCTGCGTCAAAAAAGAACATAACAATTTAACAAGGCGACAGACAAACTCGACAAACGACATATACAGACGACATGGAACAAACGTGACTTACCAGACTTGGGTGGGACACATAAGGGGTACCTGCACGAGCAGGCAGGAGGGAGGGAGGGAGGCACTGAAGCTTGCTTCTGCAGAGGGAGGAGCTGCACCTTGTTAAATGAGCTATCTTGGTCTCTTCGGCCGGCAGACGCGCCCTACTCTATCCGTTGCTATGTCATCGTCTTCTCTGCTTTGTCATAGGAGAACGCATCTGATTTTATTAGTGCAAGATTGTGTCGGCGTCTATCCCCGGGATGTCCATTTGGGCTAACCATGGGGCCCAAACTTTTAGGAATTTTGAGCCAGAGTCGTTGACCCAACTAGTCAACTGTTCCATCTGGCAAACATGCCAAATTCTGTTCCTGATTTTGGGTAAAGCTGGTAATTCCGGTTGCTTCCACAATGCGATCTCGCACCTTGTGGCGGTTGCGAAATGAGCAACCAATTTGTGTGTCGCATTGGACACACCACGGATCCGTCTGCCCACTAGGAACAACCACAGGTCCAGGGGGATCTCCAAGTTGAGTATCCTCTGTAACCAATCTCTAATGGATTTCCAAATCGGGACCACATTCGGGCAGGACCACAGCATATGTTTCAAGTCAGCGCATTCCCCGCACTGTTTTGGGCAGAGCAGGGAATAACCTCTGACAAATTTAGAGAGTTTTACTGGGGTATGGCACCACCGCATTAGGACTTTATATGCGTTCTCCTTCAGCGTAGTGCAAATTGAGCTTTTAGCTGATGTTTGTAGGATTTGATCCCAGTCCTCGTCCTCTAACGTCTCTCCTAAATCCGTCTCCCATTGTCGCATGTATTTCAGTCGCGGGGCATTAGCTGTCTCTGGACAGATCACCTCCCTGTACATCCTAGACGTTAGTCCCCTTGTGTCCGTTTCTCTAGAACACAGCTGTTCAAAATTGGTACGCGCTGGTCGAATTGGAAATTTGTTATAAAATGCCCTGACCTGGAGGAATCTAAAGAATTCTGTGTTTGGTAATTTTTTCTCTGCTTTAATCATTTCTAACGTCTTGATAAATTTCCTTCCTTCCAGGTCTTTCAGTCTTTTATACCCCGCCTGCGTCCATTTCAGAAATCTGTTACCTATCAGCCCTGGAGCAAAATCCGGATTCCCCACCAGTGGTGTCATCAACGATTATTTAGTGGTCAGATTAGATTTAAACTTAGTAGACTCCCAGACCGCCAGCGAGTTCGCAATTGCGCAGAGCGGCGTCTTTATTGCTTTCTTACATTTGTTTGGGAGCCATATTAGGTCGTGTAGCTGCACTGGAGCACAGCACTCTTTTTCCAGGGCTACCCACCTTCTTTTGGCTGGATTTGAGTGCCACTGGACGATTTGACATAATTGTGCTGCCTTGTAATATGCCATCAAGCAAGGTACCGATAACCCTCCTTTCATCAGAGGCCTTGTCAATATGCCTTTTGCAATTCGTGCGCTTTTTTTCCCCAAATAAATTGAATAATATGAACCTGTAGTGTGAGGATCTCAGCCTGAACGAGTGGTATTGGGAGGGCTTGAAACAGGTATAGCATTCTGGGAAGCAAGTTAATTTTGACGCTATTGATCCTTCCAAACCAAGAGATGCCATAGCCCGCCCATACCCTGATATCCTCCCTCAGCTTCTTCATTATTTTTTATTATTATTATTTAATATTTATTTTATTTTCGGGAAATTAGCTTTGTATAGATTTTTGTATTCCTTGGTGATATATACCCTAAAGGGTAAAATTTAAGAAAGACTATTGTGGAGGAATTGCGGCGCTATTTTTCAATTACAGTTCCTTTAATGAAAAGCATTCGAGACTCCATTAATGGCATTATGCACCATACAAGGCCTCGACCCTGGAAGGACAATCTGGTGGAGTACGCATTTGCGTGACTGTTCAACTGTTGTTTATTTTTTGTAAATGTTTTTGTAAATGTTTTGACTTTCTGCACTTTAATAAAGGAGATATTGCGATTTTTAAATTTTATGAATAAAGATTTTTTTTTAATAACACCGTACTGTTGTGCTGTACTGTACATGTTTTGACTTTCGGTACTTTAAGAAAGGAGATGTTGTGTGTTTTAACTTGTATTAATAAATAAATGTTTTTATTTACTGTACACAAGACCTGCACAATTCCAGTCCCCGAGGGCCGCAAACAGGCCCGTTTTTCAAAGGTTATCCTGAAAACCGGGCCTGTTTGCGGCCCTCGAGGACTGTAGTTGTGCAGGCCTGACTGACTGTTCTGCACACCATCCCACTGTAAATGTTTTGACTTGCCGTTCTTTAATAAAGGAGATGTTGCGTTTTGTATATTTTATGAATAAAGATTTTTTTTAATAACAACATGTGACTGCAAACCATACTGACTGACTGTAAATGTTTTTACTTTCTGTACATAAATGTTTTCACTAGCAGTAAACCATACACCTGTTGATGTTTTGAATTTCTGTGCACTTAAAATATTTTTACATTGTACAGTATTTGTAAATAAATGTTTTTGTACTTACTCCACCAATAAAAGAACATGTTGATTTGTTTTAAATTGTTCCATTGGCTCATTTGATACTGTAACAAAATACAGTGTTTCTAGAATGTACACTACTGTCCAGGCATACTGTATTGTATACTGTAGGTATGCTCAGAACTGCACATCACAAGAGTATTAAAAAAAATACAAGACACATACTGTACTGTACAGTATGTACTGGTACTGTATAGAAGACACATACTGTATGTACTGTAATACTGTACATGTAGAATAAATGCATACTTTTTATTTATTTGGGGTTTATTATACAGTATATATAAAAAAGTATTGTATACTGTACGGTCGGAAAACATTAGCATACTGTTTCAGGTATTCTATCCTAATCAATAACAACGGCCACTAAACTGTAGACTCCGGTACGTGGTTTTTAAATCCGATTCAGGCAGGCATTTCTGTGCCTGCGATTCTGTGCAGGCATTGTTACACAAAGCGATATTATCCATCGAAATCCCTCCATTTGCCGTTTACTTTTCTGAGGAAAAACAAAAAGAAAAGTTTTACTGTAACAGTAATGTTCAGCCCCCTAAAGAAGTTCCCAGCCAGTCCCACCAATAATTTTCACACAGAAGCTCACACACAAACTGCTGACACACACACACACACACACACACACACACACACACCACACACACACACACACACACACACACACACACACACACACACACACACACACACACACACACACACATATCAGCTCTACACTCACACAAACTTCTGCTACATATACTACAGCACAACACACACACACATACTGCAGACACAATAAAAAAGCTCTACACATAACACAGCACCTGTATACCCCCCCCCCCCACACACACACACACACACACTGCACCTCTATAAACAACACACTTCTTTGCAGTCTCTCCTCCCCCCCCCAATTCAACTGAATCTGCTCAGAAATTCTCAGTCAGCTCGGGAGGGGGAGGAGTCAAATGTTGACCAATCCCCTGCCATGTCTCAGAGCTTTTACTTAATTCAAACCAATCCCCTGCCCTGTCTCAGCTGTTCTGAAAGCTGATTGGCTGTAAATATACAGATTGAAAACTGCATTTTGCAAGCTGCTGAAATTCAGGGCATTACTGTGGATAATGCCAGGAATTTTAACCAATCAGAGAGCAGGGTTTTCAATAATGCCCTGAATTTTACTGCTTTAGCCTATAATTAAGTAATAATCCCTGAAGAACAGGGCATTACTGGCCAATAATGCCCTGGCTGGAAGAGTTGAAGGCCCGAGGTGAAGCCGAGGGACATTAACCCAACCAGGGCATTATTGGTCAGTAATGCTGTGTTCTGAGGGGATTATTATTATTATAGGCTAAATGTAGGCTTATTTCATAAATAATAGACACTTTTGTATAGTTAAATAGATTTTTTTATTCAAATAAAATGGTAAATACATGAAACCACCTCTATATACTCTTACACTGCAGATATCTATATCCACACACTGACGCCCCCTCTGTGTACACACACCCACACACACACACACACACCACACACACACACACACACACACACACACACACACACACACACCACACACACACACACACACACCACACACACACACACACACACACACACACACACACACACACACACACACACACACTGCCTCTACACACAAACACACAGGAGCTCTAGACACACAACACAGCACCTCCTCTACACTCACTACACAGCACCTCTACACACAGCAGCAGCTCTACACACACAGCAGCTCTACACACACCCAAACTCTGCTGCTATACACACATGCTACACCCATAAACACTGCTACTGACACACACACACACTGGAGCTCTATACACACACACTCACACACACACACACAATCAAGTTTGGTAGACAAGTAATTCTCTGCCAAACCTGATGCCTGGATTTTCAGTCAAATGTACCCTCACAGGATATATATTAAACATTAGTAAACATTAGTAAACATTCTCCGTGGAGACCGGGCTTTACGTGATTCCTCTCAATTACTGAGGTAGGATTTTATCCTCCAATGCCTGAATTTGCTATCTTATTGTAAGTAGTACTTCTGTAGTATAACCAATACAAACATACTTCACCAAATTGTCTTTTTCTTCATCTTTTAAAAGCTGCAGTTCAGGCAATATCCTGCATGTATGTTTTTTTTAATAAATCAGTTCTGTAGTAAGAAAAAATACTTTTAGCATTTTCTGTTTTAAATAAAATAACTTTGAAAGACCAATTTTCTTGTATTCTATTTTAACAAGCATGCTTGTTCCTAGAGCAACGATTTATATTCCCCATATTTAAAGATATCGCCAAACTTTGCCGATCAATAGACGGAGAACGAATTGACCGGCAGCTATGCAGTTCTTTAGGTAATTAGAGATTGCCCACATGAAACTATTGAAGTAAAAAAAAAAAGACTGAACTGCAGCTTTAAGGTCTACCCCCTCTTGGAACTATTTTGTGGACTCTCATTTATACATGTCTCTGTAGTCTTCACATATTAATTTACCTACTTATCTTTGATTGTGCCTTTTATTTTCTTTATATATATATATATATATATATATATATATATATATACAGTGTTCGACAAATCACCCAAAAATCTAGTCCACCTAGTCCCGCCCCAACCCCGCCCCTAGTCCCGCCCCCAACCCTGCTTTAAAATAAAATATATAAAGAAAATACATTTAATAAATTCCTAGTCAGAACAACATTCCATTCGTTTTTGACAAATTTTTATTACATTATAACTCAATTAGTCCTTGTTACGTGTGTGTGTGTGTTGTGTGTTGTGTGTGTGTGTGTGTGTGTGTGTGTGTGTGTGTGTGTTGTTGGTGTTTGTGTGTGTGTGTGTGTGTGTTGTTTGTGTGTGTGTGTGGTTGTAAATGTCAGATCTAGAATAAAGCCACAGGTGAATGACTAGTTTCCTGACCCCTTAACCAGTGTCTGGACATCCCCGCTTCACATATCTAAAGCAGCAATCCCGCCTGGGATCTTACCCGCTCCGCAGTCCCTCATGTACAGGCACCTCATTCCCCAATGTTATAAGTTGGAGGGGGAGGTGTTCCCTACCTGTCTTCTGGGTTAGGGGGGATTCCGATGTCTTCCGTGTGAAGTTGAGTCAGATCTGGAAAAAGCAGTATAAAGTTTTTTGGTGTAGTATAGGACAGTTAAGATATATAGGTAAATAAGATATCCAGATACAAGAGGGAAGGGGGAGAGAGGGGGAGATAGGGGGAGAGATATTGTGTGGATATAGTTTCTGATAGTGTGAATAGCTGTCCGACTCTTGCTCTCAGTATCTT
>CM071573.1:7331761-7460829 GCA_036426205.1 Ascaphus truei
TTTATATTTATTTATATAGATATAGATATATATATATACAACCATGTGAATTAATTCGCCTATCAGGGCTGAAGTACACATATTTAGCGAGTTATAAACAGACGTGATCTATACCCTTGAAGAAGTACTTAATAGGATGAAACACATAGGGCTGAGGTCCTTGTTATGATCTTATAACCTCAGTCTTCAGATTGTTTTTAAAACACCTACCTCCGGCTGTTTGTTCATGCTAAGGTGTAAGGGACTGTTACGGTGATCCCCTCAGTTGTGTCAGGACGTGCCTGAGGAAGGTCACGTTTAGATGATCGAAACGTTGGATGTGGTGCCATGTTAAACTGAATATAGTTCTTTTGGACTTACAAGACTGTGTGCTGTCTCGTTTTTCCCGGACTCCAATCTGGTAAAACCTATTTGTATATATATATATATATATATATAAATAACAAGTGTTCCTTACCAGGCAGACCAGAGAATCCAAGACCACATCCACTAATCTGATTATGGATGTGATGCCTTCCCTTTTATGGACTGCTAAAAGTCAATGGTGGTTACCAGCATAATAGAGCAGGCATAAAAGAGCAGCATAATAAAGCAGCCTTTGCAAGTGTGCCCATTCCTGCTCCCATATTACTACCAATACAATGAACAAAGGACCTAAACTAAAAGTATTGGGAAGTATTGCTGGTTCCTATCATCACACAAGCCTTAGTCGCGGTTCCTGTGACTTGTGAACTCATTGGATCCTCAGCCGAGACCAAGCAGCATTGGATAGTACACTACTTTGTTATACATAATTATTCAGGCTGGGATTGCCGATCTTGACATACTAACCTCCATGCTGCTCACATACTGGCTCCTTTCTGACAGTTAAATGACATTGTGTCGTAATGTTGTCATCCAATCTTGCCATGCAGTAGTGGAGATATTTGAAAAGATCAGAAGCATGCATTGTTTGGATGTTTGAAGTAGCAAATTTTATGTATTCGGATGACAAAAAAGTTGCACATATATTATTATATATTCCCCAGTGCTTCGAACTTTACTGTGAAAACTCAAATTTTGGGCCATGGGTCACCACATGTGCTGGGGTAGGTTGAAGATAAAGCTGGCAGCATCTGTACTTACTGTATATCTACCTCTACCGTCTTTAATTGTATATATAATTTATCATCTCCGTGTCTCTCTTGATATTTCTGTACAAGGTTGGTAAGTGGTGAGAGAGAAAGTGGGACAGACAGATTGCCCTAATCAACATGCAGTATAGGAGAGATCAGCTTCAATTATATAAACGGGACTAACTTTTCCTCCATCACAGAGATATGTCGGATACATAGCATGTTGGATAGGGTAAGAGAGACAGCACACATACTTTAGGTCTTCATCTTGATTAATTCAGAACTCATCACTTATGTCCTGGCTAGGTTGCCATAAAATACAAAGTGAATTTGCTGCCATAAGGGCCTGTAGAGCAGTATACTGTACACACATATGGAAAGCCCTACCATGTACTGCACCTGGGGGCGGCCTTCTTTAAAATTCCCATTCTAAGCAGCACTGCAAGAGATGGCACTCACATTTTTGATCGGAGGTGATGGAGAAATGATTTGTACCAGTAAAGTATGAAGTGAAGAATTTTAGGATAGAAGATGTTTAAATAATTGACAGAGTACACTATCTTGACTTTGTTGTAACTTCTCATGTAACACTTAGCAACATCAGCTGAATTATTTAACAGGATGTTGTGGTTGTAGATAATCATGAATGGATGTCAGTTTGATATAATAGTTACTAAAATGTAATACAGTTTACTTCACAGCAGTTGCTTTCAAATAAACTGAGAAAGTAGCTAAAAGAACTGCCTCATCATTCAGTGTCTGTGAAGTTCTGTGTGATAAATCATATCAGATAAAAGCATGCTCTGTTTGGCAAGCAATTTTCATACAGTTACAGTGTCGCTTATCAATAATTTAACCTAGTAAAAAAAAGGGAGGAAACAAATATGCACTGTGCGTTTAAGTTTTGAATACAAATGTAGAACTCTTCAAAAAACACATGGTAGCTTGTGACAAAATTAAATGGTCTAATTTTCTATTTAAAATTAACACTCAACCATCTGCCTATTACTTAGGGAAAGAGAATAATAAGGTTTAAGGGCTCCATTCAATAGACTCCTGTAATGGGAGACCAGTACTTTTAGCACCTTTTACCTTCTGGGATCAATTCACTAGGCAGAACAATGTAGTGGAATAAAATGAGGTTTATTCTGGTGATACCAGCAGACACACAATGATACACATAATACATTAAATACTTAACTGGGGCTATGAGGGGAGTCTCTAGACTTACTGGGTGCAGGGTACCTGCTTCAGAAGGCTTACCCTGTACACATCAAGGAACTACACAGTACCCTTTTTGGGAAAGTTACCTGGCTATAACCGCTAACCGCGAGCTACAAATGCAGCGGCCACTATTTTAACGAATCACGCGGTGTATACCTCGGAATACCCATGTCATGGCGCAGGATTTCTTCCAACCGTACCGCCTTAAGACACAAGTGCAGGCGAGTGCATAAAATGGCATTTTAGTGTTCTGGTTTTAAACACCTGAAATTGTAGCACAGTAGCACAGTACAGTACACTTTACAATTCATTAATTTCATTGCATTTATTAGCACACAATCCATGAAATTCAAAAAAATCAACCGCGATAAACACGTGTGCCTGGGGCGATTGGCGGCGTTCATGCTGTGTAGAGTACAGCAGTGCACACGAAAACAGCGCTGTGATTTGTTTCGGACACACATTTCCATTCTAATTTTCCCACATCAATATTCCACTCCCGAAATCAAAAGGTTTTATTGTACAACAGTAAAAGTTATAATACACACAGGGGCCTATGCACTAAGCAGTGATAAGCCACTTATCGTCAAAAAAGCCTACTGCTATTCAGTAAGCCCCAATAAGCCAGCGATAAGAGAGCTTTTGTGGCAAAAAATCACCAAACGCGGTCGCCAGGTTTTCAAACTCGTGCTAAACGAGGCTAATCACGGCTCTAGAATAAAGATTTCCTCTCAAAATCGCCTCGACAGGAAAAGTTGGCAAGAGGGTTATGAGAAGCTATAAGCGGCGAGACAGGACTTAGAAAAAATGCATTTTTTCTATATCGGATTGTTGCCGGGAGTCAACGGAGCTGATATCCATTAATAACAGCACCGGAGACCCCTGGCATCAAACCGATGCAATAAAAATGCATTTACAGTCAACTTAATTAACTTAGCGGCTAACCGCTATGGCAATGAAGAGGTTAAGGAACAACAGCAGTTTATTGGGGGCAGAGGGGGTGAGTGAAGCGGGTACTTATCCCTTCATTCATCCCCTCTGCCCCCAATAAACATTACAATATGTAATAATCACCAATACACAGTTGAGAAGTGAGGAATAGTGCACAGCCAAAAAAGGCAAGCAGAGGATCAAATTGATGCAAAAGTATTTATTGGAATAACAAAAGCATAGAGGATAACCTCCTATGTGTTTCGAACTATATGTTCTTTCTGAAGGAGTTAAAATTACTGGCATCCTGCAGTCTTTTTAAACCTAAATTTTTCGCTCCTCGGTTTCGTGCCAAAAACAGTGTGGTGACATCACGACGCACATCTCAAAACACATGCGCACTGATCTGCACTATCTCCTGACATCAACAATGCTCTGGGAGAGAAAGAGAAACGGAACAACAAAAGGTTCAAAAGAAAAAAGCAAAGCTGTAACCATCATAAAAATCCTCTAATACCAAGACTGAGGTCAGAATCCACCCCCTTGCTACCAGAGCAGACAGAGAAGAAACCGGCTACCGTCATTGGCTATAAGGAGGTCCAATGAAAATAGTTCAAACAGATATATATCCATTAATAAAAATCATACAATGTAAACAAAACTACATCCATATAACATAAACAAAAATCAACAATATCCACATAACGATATTAATAATATTCCAGACTGCAAGAACACAAGACTACACTAAATAAACCTAATTAAAGGCAATAGAAAAGATGAAACTAAAAACAAATATAACTAAAAACAAGATGTATGTGTTTAATAGTAAACCTCATGCTTATTCTCTGGTGACTCATCAATGAATTAATAGATATCATTATACCTGTCCCCTCCTTGGTGAAGCCAGTTTCCTGAAGTTTGTGGTTCAATACTATATCAATACCATATTGTGACAGGGTCATTGACTCAGTATATGTTAGTAGGAGATTGTATTGTTTTGTATTGTATTGTATGTCTTTATTTATATAGCGCCATTAATGTACATAGCGCTTCACAGCAGTAATACATGTGGTAATCCAATAAATAACAGATAATATAAATAACAGATCATGGGAATAAGTGCTTTAGACATTAAGGAAGAGGAGTCCCTGCTCCGAGGAGCTTGCAGTCTAATTGGTAGGTAGGGAGAACGTACAGAGACAGTAGGAGGGAGTTCTGGTAAGTGCGTCTGCAGGGGGCCAAGCTTTATGTGCCATGTGTTCAGAATAGCCACAGAGCTATTCATATGCTTCTTTAAGCAAGTGTGTCTTAAGGTGGGTCTTAAAGGTGGATAGAGAGGGTGCTAGTCAGGTACTGAGGGGAAGGGCATTCCAGAGGTGAGGGGCAGTCAATGAAAAAGGTTTAAGGCGGGAGAGGGCTTTAGATACAAAGGGGGTAGAAAGAAGACATCCTTGAGAAGAACGCAAGAGTCTGGATGGTGCATAACGAGAAATTAGGGCTGAGATGTAAGGAGGGGCAGAAGAGTGTAAACCTTTAAAAGTGAGGAGAAGAATGGAGTGTGAGATGCGGGATTTGATCGGAAGCCAGGAGAGGGATTCCATGAGGGGAGATGCTGAGACATATCTAGGAAAGAGTAGAGTGATTCTGGCACAGTAAATGGATATAAGGATGCATCTGTGAACTTCTCTTTACACCTTGAGAAAGTCCTTTACGGACGAAACGCATAGGTGCGTTCCTACCATTGTCTGTTTTTTTGCACTGACCATTAAATCACTTTTTTAATACTTATCCCTGTTTGGAGTTACCCTCATTTTGGCGATCCACTAGCTGGTATGCTGCTAAGAAACGCTGCTGTGCTCCTCTACATCCTCGCTGCCTGAGTCTGAGGAGAGAAAGAAAGAGAGCCAGGATTCAAAGTGAGAGAGAAAGGCAGAAGGGGGATGAGTAGAGGTAGGTGGGCGATAGATGACCGCCACATGAACAGGGAGAGAAGAGAAGATCTGGACAGTGTGAACCTCAAAGGAGGGAAAGGCAAGAGAGGGGGGAATAGGAAGAGTTCGGTAACGGCAGAGAGAGGAGAGCAAGAGCCCCACACCTCCACCCCTGCCATCAGGGCGCGGAGATGGCAGTATGCATGCTTTCCAGTAGACGAGGGGTTAACCCAGCTTGTTAAGCAGTCCACAGGTGATTCAAATTAAGCTAGTTCACCTGCTTTAAAACAGGAAGAGGAAATGCCTCTGGGGAGGCAGTCTCTCTCTCTGAGGTGCAGAGAGAAGACAGAGGAGTCTTGACAGACAGACACAAGCTGCTCAGATTGATCCGGTCCCAAGGGGGGAGAATAAAGCTCCCAGGTAAGGAGCCAACTGCTATTGCTGAACCTTGTTGGGCTGGAATAGGTTAGCTAGCCAGCCAGGTAGTTAGCCTGCACTTTTGTTTAGTCAGTGCCCCGACCGGGGTTAGGCTTTTGTTTACGTTTCAATTTAAAGGGACAGTGTACCCATTGTTTTAGTTACCCTTTTTGGACAAATAAATCCACCAGCACTATTTCACCAGAAAAGTAGTGTTGTCTCCTCACTTACCACGACCATCCTGCCACACGTGGTGTCAGAAGTGGGATGTCGAACACCCTGTAAAATGGGCAGAACTACCGATTGCGACTGGTGGGACCTGTCCAGACGGTAACTATCAGTATGGAGGACATTGTAAAGGCCTTAGTGCACAGCACCTCTGTTCAGCAGGAAAGCACGGCTGCACAACGCGAGACGAACCGGATACTTGCAGCCCAGCTTGACATTATTGCAGACACACAGAAACAGCTGATTGAGCAGCTGACCCAGATTAAAATGGACTCGTCCAGTACGGCCCCGCGCAGCCCGTCCAGGCGAATGTGTACCTGCAAAAATGACGCCGCACGATGACGTCGAGGGATACCTCAGGTCCTTTGAACGAATCGCTTCCCGGGAAAGTTGGGCCCGCTCCAAGTGGGCTGGGATTATCGCACCCTTTTTACTGGGGGAAGCCCAAAAGCGTATTGTGACCTTGACGAAGAAGCCGCAGCAGACTATGACTGTCTGAAAAGCGAAATCCTTGCAAGGATTTGAGTGACTTCCGCAATTTGTGCGCAGATGTTCCATACGTGGAGATACCAGGAACAGAAGCCACCAAGGTCCCAGTTATGGGATTTGATTCACATAGCGTCCAAGTGGCTGAAACTAGAGGAATATAGCCCGACACGGATCCTTGAGATGGTGGTGTTGGACCGCTTCATTCGAGCGTTACCCCAGGACCTTCAACAGTGGGTGGGGCAGGGAGATCCCCTCTCTTGTGATGCCATGGTAGGCGCAGTGGAGCAGTTTCTGGCTACCCGTGAACTGTCACGCCCCACTCGCACAAACCACAACCCACGTACCAACTCGAACAGTAGAGGCCAGCGCTGGCGCCAGGACCCACGACCGTTCGCACGATTTGAGCGGGTGGAAGAAAACCTGGATAGGGACAGAAGCTCTAAATCTCAGAAAGGGTTTCAAGAACGAACTGGGCCAATTGTTTATTTTGAGTGTGGGGAGATGGGATATATTAAGGCTCACTGCTCACAATTGTCTGAGCCAATGGAGTGTGCGTATGGCTCTGTGAAGTCTGAATTTTGTGGGGTGGTAGGTATGACTCTCGAGGGAAAACGTACCCAAAACTTCCTCACCACGGTGATTTTAAATGGTAAACCAGTCTCCGCCCTGGTGGACTCAGGGAGTAATATTAGCTTGTTATCAGGGAAGTTGGTTAAGCCTCTCCAGTTACACCAGGGTGAGAAGTTGCGGGTATTATGTGTGCATGGGTGTACGCTTCTGTACACCATGACTCTGATAAAAGTAAAAATCGAGGGGCAAGTCATCCAAACTACGGCAGCAATTGTACCAAAGTTACCCCATTCCCTAGTGTTAGGCTGTAATTTCCCGGGTTTTGACACCCTGATCAGAGGACAGCTCACCTTAAACAATCCTACTCCAGATGAGCTTTTTCCATTTACAGACCCCGAATTAGTCTCCGAGGTGTCTAAAACTCCTAAGTCGAAACGAGAACGTAGGAAGGAAAAAAAAGAGGTACACCCCCACCCAAGTTAGCACTTGCCACTACTCCTGACGGAGGGAGACCAGAGGGAGAAGAGTTGTCCGAGACAGGACCTGTTGATGCTCAGGTGTCCGAGTCACCCGTGGAGGTAACCGGCCAAACTCCAGATGAGGAAGGTTTTGAAAGTCTAGAACTTTCCATGACTAACTTTGGTAGGGAGCAGGCTAATGATCCCCAGTTGAAAAATGGGTTTAGCCAGGCAGTAGAAGTTAATGGAGTCCCGGTAGAAGGGACAACCAAGGAATCCTATCCCTATTTTTGTATTAAAAATGACTTGTTATACCATGTGAGCCAAGAGGAGGGTCAATAGATAGAAAAATTGCTAGTACCCAGTTCATTAGTAAGGAAGGTCCTGGAGCTAGCACACTCTCACTTATTGGGGGGTCATCTGGGAGTAGAGAAGACACTGCAAAGAATCCTAAAAAGATTTTACTGGCCAGGAATATATAATGCAGTAAAGAGATTCTGTGCCTCTTGTCCCGAGTGTCAGTTGACAGCCCCCCGACCAAGTTTGAGGGCCCCATTGATCCCTATGCTTATTATTGAGATCCCATTTGAGAGGATCGCCATGGATATAATGGGTCCCTTGGAGAAATCTGCCAAGTGTCATCAATACATCCTAGTGATCCTAGACTATGCCACTCGCTATCCAGTTTGATCCTAGGAGTTGAAATTTCACTTGGAGAAATATATGAGGCAATTGTTTTTGCCCTTCTGAAGACAGTTCAGGCCCGACTCCACATATTTGCACAGAACCGGATCCATTCAGAGAACCCTCCAATGCTTATACTGTAAATAATAGATTTTATACAATTGCAACGCTTATGTCAGGATCGCCGCCATGCTCCGCCCCCAGCACGCGTCACGCGGCTGTACCTCTGGCACTCACAGACCACTATCTGTGCGCACACAGCTGCCAATGCTTCATTCACGACACTCTCTCTGGCAGCGCACCCAATCTGCGTCGCACTCCTCGTTCGCGTGCACGTCGCGCGCCAACGAACCTTAGCAGCATCAGCTGTTTTACACCAGCAGCCAATCCTGCACTACCCTATCGGCTCGTGGCTTATGTGTGAGGTCATCATCTGCTGGTTCCTGATTGGTGCTTTCCCCTTTAAATGCCTTCCTGTTTCACTTTCACTTTGCAGAACATAAACACTGTTATACTGTGCTCGCTGCTTCTTGGATCTTGTCTGTTCCTGTGCCTTGCCTGACTCGTGTTGTTACCCTTGCTCGTACCTGGACCTGTCTCTTCTCTACCCCTGGACTTCGGCTTGTTATTGGATCCCCGCTCTCTCCTCCCCTCGACCATGGCTTCGGATAAACAACCATTCTTCTCTCTCCAACCCCGTAACACGGCAAGTACCAAGGCTTCCCCGAACTCTCCTACCCCGACCCAGCTCCACGACTCTGACTACGCATTCCGGACCTGGCTCCATGGTTGTAGGGCGGCGGTTATATACTGCTGCGGCCGAGTTTATTCGAGCATTTGCCCGTTCACGGCCGCAGCAGTAGCCTGGCGCACGCCGGAGGGTGACGGGCGCGCGCCGAAGCAGCGGAAGAGCACCCTCCGATCGGGGCGCTCTCCCTCCCGCTGCCGGGTCCGCCGGGTCCCCCGGAACCCCCTGCCGCCGTCCCCCACATCGCGGGACACCAGGGCTCCCTCGGGGAGCCCTGGACGCGCGTGCAGGGGGCGCACGCTCCCGATGATGCGTGACCGTGCGTCGGTGACGCGCGGCACGCCGAGGGGCGGCCACTAGCAAGCCGGGAAATCTCCCGGCTTGCGGATCTGGCCGCAGTGCAATAAACTGTGTCAGTTTGCGAAGGTACCCGGGCGCTATCTCTCTTTGTTATATCTAATGTGCAGAAGTATAAAAAGAATGGTGTAATACTGCCTGTAAATGGTTTTCGGGTGGTATCCTCTTGTGACTCGGAACCCCAGCAGGATCTATCCAGGACCCTTATAGTTAATGAATACAAAAAAGATGGGGGAGCACAATGGTTTGGATTGGACTGTTTTAACCACGATGTTTTTAAAAAACGTAGAACATTACTATTTTTTATCTTATGGAATACCCCCCCTTTTTTGCACCGATCTATCAAGGATAGAGACCATTTTCCCGTTTCATTTTTAGACATTGTTTGTTGTTTTCATTTTTAGACATATTTTTTGTTTAAATATATATATTAGCTTGCTTCAGGCATTATCAATTCTACTCACCCTTTTCAGTAGTCCATTTTAAACTTGGATGGCACACACTTAGAACATGATATCCCACCCGTCATACTTACTCACATAGGATTTCAATTTAGCATGTCGCTCACTATTAAATCGTGGAATATCACTATCAACACCATTTTCACCAATTTTGAATAGATATTTGAATTAATCTCACATAAGTAACCCTAATCACACTGCACTTTAAATATTTAAATTACTCACTTTTATTAAAATGATAATATATTTTATACATTTTTTATACATTCCTTATTGATCCACAAACTATCTCAATTAATTTACAAACAGATCAATTAATTTAATTTAATCAAACTAAGCCTAAACACCTTGCACTTTAAACACCAATCACTTTTTATCAACACAAGACTCAACTATGTCTATCACCTTATTAGGCAATTCACACTAGAGCATACACTATTTATAAATCGATAAAACCAATATTCAATCATATCTTTCATTTTAAATTTAAAAACAAGACCACCCCTTTTTTACAAAATGAATACACAATAAAAACACATTATTTATTATAAATATACTATTTTATTTAATCACACATCGAGAGACATATGGTACAGTATAATGTATCTTATGTAGCAGCAATTTTAGGTATATCTTTGACACCCTCTATGTTATTTTTATCCCTTTTGAGACTTCACAACATAAGGAGAAACACATAAAGATCCTCAATAGAGCACACATTTATACTGCATGCAGGGGAATATGTGCGTAACTTTCCCATCGTCATTTTTTCATTTTTTTCAATTTCAAATCTTTTTTTCAATAACAAACTTTATTGAGACATCCACGGACACTACTAAGGACATGGGGCTGCCTTGCCTATGACAGCAAGACACGCGACCCCTCAACAATGAATAACTTTATTAATGACCAGAATTCATTACACGCGCAACACCAATAGAGGATGGGATGCGCGCGCAACTTCACAAGATGGCGACGCCGCGTCGCATCAGAAAGCGGAACGGAGACCACATCTAAGCCACGATTGGCCAAACCTAGAATAAAAGAAGCTGGGAATAGGAGTACCACATACACAGAGCCTGAGGAAGTCCAGTACCTGGACGAAACGCGTTGCTCTTTACCTGGAACATTTTAAAGCACACTACAGAGGAGGCAGAGGTGAAGTTGCAGCTCTCCATCCGGACGCGGAAGAGAGAGACCCCCTACAACTATACACCACACTGCCTACCCCTTGCATTCACCTTCCACAGAATCGTTTGTATTCTGAGTTTGTTTCTGTTTTTATTTTTCTTATTTTTCATGTTTTTATTAAAGATAGTTTTTACCCCCCAGACATTAGTGTCTTTTATTTGTTAAACCCCATCTTCACCATCGGTGACTACTGGAACAAAAGAACAAGATACCGCTAGAAGTGTGTACTCACACTGGCCCGTGTGAGTATTGTGATATATTTATTATTAATACCTTCATACCCTACCCTTTCATTACCTGATATTGATTTGGGCAACTTCTTTTGAACAAGATACCAAGATAGGATTACACTCACACTAGCCCGTGTGAGTGCTAAACTATATTATATAGAATACAAATCTTGGTGGTTTATAAACACACCATCCCCCCCCCCTCATTGACGTGTATACAATTATATGTGTTAACCCTATCCTCCTTTTTGTTTACACGAGAGGAAATTTCCCCTGGAGCGGCACTGTGAACCAAAGAAGGAAGTGGACTGTAAAACAAGAAGAAGAACCAGCATCGCAAGAAGAAAAGCCTCATCAGAAGCACACGGGACTCCTAAAGAAACTCTGATGCGACTGGGCTTACACAAGGCCGTGTAAGTCTTATATACCTTTATTCCACTTTTACACCAACACACATACACTCATGTGTGTCCACCCTCCCAATTAGACATTAGACACCTGAGCTACCACACCTACTCAGGTTACAATTGCTTCACCTTAGAAAAAAGTAACTATTAGTTATATAACACTGCCTGTTTCCGACCATTGTGCTCCCCCATCTTTTTTGTATTCAATAAACTGTGTCGCCAGTGTACATCCCCACCTCAGCCCCACGGTGTAGTCCTGTTTGTGGTGGGCGCAGCGTGACATTATGTTCAGCCCAACAAACATGGACCCCGCTGAGGTGGGTCAACGATTGGACAAATATGACGGGTGTTTCAGGAAATCATTGGATCCTGTGCACAAAAGGACAAACTGCTAGATCACCATAAGCAAGACCTAGCCGCCCTATCTGGCAGGGTCAGGTTTCTTTCTGCCTCTACTATTAACCCCGCAGCATCTATACCTATTTCCACTCCAGTGGCCCCGACTTTTGAACCACGATTACCTACCCCTAACCGCTATGGTGGTGATCCTTTGGGTTGTCGGGGATTCCTGAACCAATGTTCTATACAGTTCGAACTGCTTCCTTCTCATTTTTTCTCCCAACGCTCAAAAGTGGCATACATCATTTCCCTTCTGACCAACGACGCCCTGGCCTGGGCCTCTCCGATCTGGGAGCAACGACCAGACCTGACCTCCGATATCAATCTCTTCACCGCTGAGTTTCAGAGGGTCTTCGACACACCTGGTCGCAAGGTAAATGCCTCTTCTACCCTTCTCAACATTTCTCAGGGGGACCGTACCGTGGCCCGCTATGCGCTGGAGATCCGGACTGTGGCCTCTGAGACCGGCTGGAATGACGATGCCCTATCGGCAGTATTCTGGCAGGGGTTGTCCGAGCGTCTCAAAGACAAGTTGGCGTCCCAGGACCGTCCCGGAGGACTTGAAGACCTGGTGGCTCTTTGCATCCACATGGATCTGCATCTTCAGGTGAGAAGAATGGAGAGGGGCAGATGACAACAAGGTATACAACTTTCTACCTGTCATCCAGCAGGATCCGTGCCTCCTGCAGCACCAACGCTAGATGAACCTAGGCAACTAGGAGGGACCAGGCTTTCGTATGGTGAGAGGCAGCGCAGATGATGCGCAGGCCTATGCCTATACTGTGGGAATAATGGGCACCTACTGGCTACCTGCCCACTGAGATCGGGAAAGCTCCACAGCCCAGTAAGAGTCGGGAGTTTCACGCTGGGCACCGCATCCTTACCGCCCTTGCAACCTTCCACTAAGATCAACCTCCCCATCACTATATCCAGAGAGACCTTCCGAGTCACTACACAGGCCTTTCTGGACTCCGGGTCGGGTGGAAACTTAATTGACCAAGGATTTGCGGAGAGACACCGAATATCCTTGGTACATAAGGATCGTCCCGTGGGTCTCGAAGCGATAGATGGTCGGCCGCTGCAACCCGCGTTCATCTCCCTTCAGACGGTACCCATCCAGGTATTAACTGGGGAGTCTCACTCCGAGACTATACAATTGGACGCCATCCATACCCCCTCAGCGTACATCATACTGCGGCTTCCGTGGCTGCAGACACACAACCATCTAATCGACTGGACGGAGTCTTTGCCTATCCGCTGAAGCCCTCAATGTCAGAAGCATTGCTTAACCCCTTCCAAGGCTTTGGCGGGAGTATCAGTACCTGATGCAGACAGCGTACAACTTCCAGTAGATTACGAAGACTTCTGGGATGTGTTCAACAAACAGCAAGCAGAGGAACTTCCACCGCATTGCCCTTATGACTGCCCCATCGATTTGTTGACCGGTGCCATTCCGCCTAGGGGTTGCTCCTATCCAGTGTCACACTTTAATTCAAACAAGGAGCCAACAAAATAATTAATTAATTAATTCATTCATTTAGACCGCTAATCGATTGAAAAATACATAAATACAAGCCATCCAAACTGCAAACTGTTTAATCCAAACAATCAAGAAAAATAGAAAAAATAACATTCAATAGAAAACAAGCATTTGTCAAAAAATGCATTGGCTATCACTATATTTATCTGTACCCTAAACGGACACAGATTAATACATTAGCAGTCAATGGGCAATGAAAAATCTTAAAAGATGAAATGCAATAAAAAAACCTGTAAAAAAATAATAATACATTCAATATTTTGCTTACTTTTAGAAGCGTTGGCCCTCCGAATCCAGGGGTATCAGGAAGCTCTCATACCGCGACATCATCAAAGTTAATCCAACGCCATCCACCTTGAATATTCGGAACAGGTAACAAAATTCTTCTTTCTTTGATCTTCTATCACCTTCTTCTTTCTTGTGATTATTTTTTATTTTCTGTAATCATCTATCTTCACCTGTTAATCCACAAGCCCCATGTTAAATCCACAATACGATGATGTCACGACGGCTTCTTGATGTAAAATGAGTTGTCAAGGCCTTAAATATGGCCTGTGACGTCACGTTTTATGGTCAGATAGAACAGCTCCAATCTGATTCGATGCTGTATCATGTGCCTGCCTCTTTTTTGTGTGAAAGATGTGACGTCATCTCCAAGGGAGGTACGTCACATCCTTCAAACCACATGGCCATATCACATGGTATTAGAGCCAACGGGATTGAAGACAATCCCAATGGTTGCTGTACCATGGGATAGGTTAAATTAGTTCAAACGGATGTGACATCATCCCTTAAAGGGATGTCACATCAGGGTGACCATTGACTACTATAGTGGCTTATCATGCTCATATTATATGAGTATGATGTAACACTATGCCAATCAATGGGTACAGGGTGGGTACAGTTTAGTCCTCCTGGGTGGATAGCAGGGGAGGGTGTGTTAACCCCTTAATTACTTTAGCAGTTATTAACCGCTAAGGTGATTAAGAGGTTAGGAACCATTAGATTGTATTTGTGTATGTATTCTTGCTGGCATCAGAGGACACAGCCCTGCAGTATACTGATGAGGACGTCATTCATGATGGCAGGAGTAAGTAGAAAGGTTTATTTACTTTATTTATGCTGCCTGTTTGATTTAATAATGGGCAAATGAGCTATTATCCATATCTGGATAATAGTTTTTTTGCCCATTACTGTACTGTATGTGTTGGGGGGAAGTGTATTTATTGCTATGTATTCTATATTTTATTTTTTGATACAGGATTGGTACCACAGGTCAGCGGGGACAATCTGAGGTCCCCAGACACCCGTTGGACCACCCAAGGGCCCCCGTACACCCACATGGACCACCTGTAGGCCCATGGACACTCGCAAAGACAACCCAAGGACCCCAGACACCAGCAGGTACCACCCGGCGACCCTGTAGGGCCAATGGACACCCATGGGGACCACCTGGAGGCCCATGGACACTTGCGGGACCACTGGGGACCCCAGTGGCCTTTGGTATCAATCCTGAATAGAAATATAAAATCTAGTTTTATGTGGGGGCACAAGGGTTGTGTGGGTTGTGTAGTTGTATTTAGTACATATTGCAATGTTTTTTGGGGGAAATTGCACCCCAATTAATCTGCTATTGCGCTTTAACTCCTTTATTGCCTTATTGGCTATCTGCTAAGGTAATGAAGCTGCTTTAATGTAATTTTTATTGTTACTGCTGCGGCAGCAGTGTCATTTGAAAAATAACAGCATAACAGCATAACAGCAGTGTCATTTGAAAAGGCAGTTCATCATAATAATTTGATGAATAAACCCCCAAAGACAACCCCCAAATACAGTACATGAAAAGCAAGTCACTTTAACTCCCTGTGCCCCATGCACCAAAAATGTTTTGTAGCAGAAGAATTTAATAAAGGCTGCAGAATGTATTATTGTGTGTTGATGGTTAGAATTGCTGTGCACTTTAAATATTTCAATATTGGAAATAAATGTTTTTGTACTGACTCCACCAATAAAAGACCATGTTGAATTGCCTCACATTGTTTCCATTTGCTCCTTTGCCAGTGTAACAAATGTACTGTAGAGGCTTGCTGCACTGTTTTTTAACTGGCTGGTCGCGCAATTGGCGTAGGAACTACGGCAATTGGCGTGGGAACTAGGTCAATTGGCGTGGGAACTTCTGTTCTAGGGCACCTAGAAATAAAATTCATTTTGCCCCAAGATGTTAGGAATCTCCTCACTTGACTCCAACAGGGTCCCAGCAGTAATGGCGGCGAGAAAGGGTCACGCCAGCGAGGAGGGTCCTACCATTGAGCGCAATGGCGGAGAAAGCTTTGAACCGGCTAAGTCAGAATGAGCAGAAACCTGGAACCCACAACTCCGGTTCTGTTCGACCTAAAGGGCTCATATTCGGTGACCATGTAGTCCTAGTTGCGGCAGGATTGCATGGCAAATTGCGACCCTCTTGTGGCAACAGAACGGAGTCAGGGTGATGTTAAAGTTTAGGTTTCTGATATTGACTTGCATGGCAGAAAAAAAGCCACTTTGGTAATGTGCTTTTAAACTGTCTTTTTGTATCTCCGGTTTCGGGGGTCTTGGAAGGCTGATATTTTGCCACTATGGCAAGGGTCCTCCCGCATGAGAACCAGGTAAATTTCAACCCGCTCAGACCCACAGAACGGGTTATTTTACATTATATGTACTTAAAGTAAACTGTATACAGGATTTATATATTTTTATTTTAAAGATATTAAAGAATGTACTGTATTGTATTAAAAACATGTGACTGTAAACCATAGTGACTGACAAATATTTTCACACCCTGATGAAATACTGTATCAGTGTACTCTCAATTCTCACAGTGCTGTGCACATCAGATTTACATTTCAAATTCGAGAGGGGATTTTTCAAAGCATTACCGTTCAAACAACAGGCCTCTAAGGGTTGGGGGAGGGGGATGGTGTGATTAGACGCAGGCGTGCTGAGTGTTTGTAGCTCGGCTATGGGTGGATTAAGAACACAATGGCAATATGCAGAATATCAACGAGCCAGTGGAGAGAGGGGGATGGTACAGTAGGCTAGGGTGACTCAGCCGATTGACGCTTGGCTAGGGAGGGATTAAAAACTCTGGAGGTGTGTGGCTGAAATAGTTAACAGCAGTGTCATTTCAAAAGGCAGTTCATCATAATAATTTGATGAATAAACCCCCAAAGACAACCCCCAAATACAGTATATAAAAAGCAAGTCACTTTAACTCCCTGTGCCCCATGCACCAAAAATGTTTTGTGGCAGAAGAATTTAATAAAGGCTGCAGAATGTATTATTGTGTGTTGATGGTTAGAACTGCTGTGCACTTTAAATGTTTCAATATTGGAAATAAATGTTTTTGTACTGACTCCACCAATAAAAGACCATGTTGAATTGCCTCACATTGTTTCCATTTGCTCCTTTGCCTGTGTAACAAATGTACTGTAGAGGTTTGCTGCACTGTTTTTTAACTGGCTGGTCGCGCAATTGGCGTGTGCAACTGGGAAACTAGGTAAATTGGCGTGGGAAAAACTTCTGTTCTAGGGCACCTAGAAATAAAATTCATTTTGCCCCTAGATGTTAGGAACCTCCTCAATTGACCCCAACAGGGTCCCAGCAGTAATGGCGGCGAGAAATGGTCACGCCGGCGAGGAGGGTCCTACAGTACCATTGAGCGCAATGGCGGAGAAAGCTTTGAACCGGCTAAGTCAGAATGAGCAGAAACCTGGAACCCACAACTCCGGTTCTGTTCGACCTAGAGGGCTCATATTCGGTGACCATGTAGTCCTAGTTGCGCCAGGATTGCATGGCAAATTGCGACCCTCTCGTGGCAACAGAACGGAGTCAGGGTGATGTTAAACTTCAGGTTTCTGCCATTGACTTGCATGGCAGAAAAAAAGCCACTTTGGTAATGTGCTTTTAAACTGTCTTTTGGTACCTCCGGTTTCGGGGGTCTTGGAAGGCTGATATTTTGCCACTATGGCAAGGGTCCTCCCGCATGAGGACCAGGTAAATTTCAACCCGCTCAGACCCACAGAACGGGTTATTTTACATTATATTCACTCAATTGGCATGGGAACTACTTAGGGCCGCGGTCAAGTTCACGGACAATTGGCGTGGGAACTTCTGTTCTAGGGCACCTAGGAATAAAATTATTTTTGCCCATAGATGTTAGGCACTGTATACCACTGTACAGTATACTGTGGAAGACACATAATGAAACGATACTGAATATGTAGAATAAATGCATAGTTTTATTTATTCAGGGTTTATTACACAGTATACTGTACGGCCGGAAAACATCAGCATACAGTACAATATTATCCATCGAAATCCCCCCATTAGCCGTTTTCTTTTCTGAGGAAAAAAAAAGAAAAGTTTTAATGTACAGTAATGGTCAGCCCCCTAAAGAAGTACCCAGCCAGCCCCACCAAAATAATACGGCTACAAGACAGTACTCACAATAGAATTAAAATTCATTTCCCCCCAGATGTTAGGAACCCCCTCACTTCACCCCAACAGGGTCCGAGCATGTACAGTACTGTACTTTAAAATAAATTAAATATGCAATTTTACTATTACTGCGCGCGCACGCACGCACAGACTGTGTACTGTAGGGTGAACAGCGAAGGTATTAGACTTCAGAGACAACAGCTCGCAAACGCCCCCATGCGTTTTTACTCGGCATTGCAGTATTGCAGACAGCGGGAATAAAATGCTTAAATCACAGCCGCGAAAATAACGCTATACACCCCGGGAGAAAACGACACAAAACCGCACATCACCGGGATCTTCTGAAATTCGCGGAGCTAGCCAAGTAAGAATAAAGTTGGTCGCCAGTGTAGTGTCCATTGAGCAGGGGGTCTCTGGAGCAGAACCACGTTGATTTCAGGTTCGGGGACCCCTGCTTCCCGAGATACAGGCCCCGTTATGGGGTGCCGGTATCTCCTATGTATTTAAATGTCCAGCGTCATATGACCATGATAAACAAATACATAGGAGTTACCTGCACCCCATAATGGGGTCTGTATCTCAGGGAGCAGGGGTTCCCCAAACCTGAAATCAGAGCTGTTCTGCTCAGGAGACCCCCTGCTCACGTACACTAGTAATAAAATATAAATTCAAAATATATATTTTGGGGCGAGATTTGCGCAGAGAGAGGTGGTACTCTCGCTCTGCAGTAGAAAGAAATCGCCAGGTGAACCCTTTTCAGAGGGACTATCTTCACGTTGCTGGCTACTCGCCATTTTTGCAAAGGTTGCTATGTGGGGCTTTCTGCATACCATGAAATAAGTTAAGTGTAGAGAATGGTGCTCAGAATCATAGGTGGCTCTGTAGAAGAAAATAATTTCTCTCTCGTATTTTAAATAGAATTCATAAAAGTCTGAATACTTGTAATGAATGTCCCATATACGATTGCATTTCATCTTGTCCAATCACCCTATCGAGCTTCCAATAAATGGATCTTTGTATTATTGGAGTTGCCCTGGATTAATTATCCTATGCTGATTTATTTCTGGCTATTTTTTGGCCATTTTCTGCTGTGCGCTGTATCTTTTTACAACTACTGCATACCATGATAGCAACACTGTCAAAAATGGTTATTTAAAAACTCTGGCGATTCTTGTTTATCGGAGCTTAGTGCATAGGTCCCACAGTGTCCCCGGCTTATGGTGCTTCTAAGATACCAGGGACCCATGATTTGCAGGGGTAAACAGTCTGGCTTTCCATTTATTATGAATACTGGCTACCCCTACCGTTACACCTCCCCCCTTAAGATGAAAGCTCTGGGGTAGTCACCCCACCAGGTGGCTTCCCAAACCTGGATGTCCTGGAGGCTCGTTGGTTGCTGGGTCTGTTCTGCCAGGAGAGACCGTCCATATTGGCATTCTCACTGCCCTGCTTGTGCTGGATCGTAAAGTCAAATTCCTGCAGGGCAAGGCTCCACAGAGCAACTTTCCATTCTCCCCCGACACCAGCTGAAACTAACTCAGGGGGTTGTGATCTGTAATCACAATAAAGTCTCTGCCATAAATGTAGGGATGGACCTTCTTCAGTGCCCAGACAATGGCCAAGCACTCTTTCCCGATGGTAGCATAAGCAAACTCCTGTGGCAGCAGCTTGCGGCTGAGGTAGAGGACTGGGCATTCTCCCCTGTCCTCGCCTAGCTGTCTCAGAACAGTCCCGATGACATAGTCCGAGGCATCAGTCTGCACCAGGAACTGCTTGCTGTAATCGGGAGCTGCCAGGATCGGAGCACTTGCAAGGGCGGACTTAAGATGATAGGCAGCCAGATGGGGAGCTTTAGGGTTAAGTAGCAGCCTATGTGAGAATTGGGGGCGTGGTTTCACTGCTAGTGCAGTGAATACATTATCCTTGCCTGGCGCGTGCTCTGTAAAGTCGGAGAGCGCGCGCTCGGGACCAGAGGGGACCGCCAGAGCCCTGATAGACTGCGGGGCAGTGCTGGTCCGTCAGGAACGAGGGGGGCGCCCCCGCACAGCGGGATCAGGTTGATAGAGGTGAGGAAGCCGTCTCACGTCAGCGGGGGCATTCGGAGGTAAGGAGGGGTCGCGCTGTGAGCGCCGCGATCCCCGCATCCTTACAGTACCCCCCTTCGGGGTCAGCCTCAGGACGATCCTCCCATGGTTTGCACGGAAACTTTTTTCGGAAACGTTTGAGAAGCCCAGGTGCGTGAATGTCTTTAAGAGATACCCATGATGGGGGCGCATGAGCGACGGGCTCAGGGATGGCAGCTTAGTTTGACAGCTCTGCCGGCTCCCGGCGCGAAATCATAAAAAAATCAATAAAATACCCAACTAAACATATCGAAAAACATACCAAATTGATCGGCTAAGCGGCGGCGATGCCAATAATGCGTGCAAACACGAAAAGACAAAGAGAAAGTCTATTGATCTGTGATCCTATTTCTGGAGCCAGGGAACAGAGAGGAGCCAGCATTGTCGCTGGCTGGGAGCTCTGACCAGACTCCACTAAGGACAGAGGGGAGCGTGAAGAGGAGGCTGAAATGCAGCCGGTTTTAAGAAAGGACATGTCAAAATTCTTAATGGATATTAAGGAGATTTTCGGAATGAGATGGAGGGGTTGCGAAAGGACATTAAGGGCATAGGAGAGCGCACAAATGAGCTGGAGCAAAGAATGGACATATCAGTGGAGTGCCATAAACACACAGGACATGAGATCTCACAAATAAAGCAACGATTGACAGAACTGGAGGACAAACAAGAAGACGGAGAAAATAGAGACAGGAGGAATAACATAAGATTAAGAGGCATACCTGAAGAGATCCTGGATGTTGAGGAGTTTGTGGGCAGGTGGATGGAGTCCCTACTGCCGGATAAATCCCCTGCGGAGCTCCAGCTGGACAGATGCCATTGGGTCCTGAGGTCCAAACCCCTTCCCAGCAACCCCCCAAGGGACGTGATCGTGAGAATACATTACTTTAAAATTAAGGACGAACTATGCAAAATTACGCGGGCTTCCTCTAATATACAATTTGAGGGCATACACCTGACTGTGTTTCAGGACATCTCCCCCCCCCCCCCCCCCCTGAACAAGCATCGGTCACTGAACAAGCGTCGGTCCCTACAGCCCCTGACTAAGATCTTGAGAGATAAGGGAATAAAATATCGTTGGGTCTTCCCGTTTGGGTTACTGGTGATTAAAGAGGGAAGCGCTCATACCTTGAGGCAATTAGAGGAGGGAGCAGAGTTCTTGCTGAAACTTGGCGTGCAGGAAAAACTACCTATGCAGCCTTAGAAGCGCCCAGCACTGGAATCAGTGTGGAAAAGGGTCAGCAGCACGGCAGAGAAGAGAAAAGACAAAAACAAATCATGTGGCCGGACAGGTCGCACTTCTGCCACAGGCTGTTACCCCTTTAAGGGACTCCTTGTGCCCTCGCTGCACCTGCAGGAAAGTCCTTTGGGGGGAAAAGTTTAAAGAACTGTGCTTTGGTTACCTCGTTATTAAAATAAAAAAGCCAGTTATAAAGTTGTTAAGTTTCCTCGGATTCAAGGTGTTGGATAAGGCAAACTAACTACCTGTGAGTGCAGCAGCTGGTCCTGCACGTCCAAAAATGGAGAATCAGTGCCCCGCCAAGTTGCTGCAAATATGGAGGAAAGATGGCGCCCCAGGGGATACTCTGCTGATGGCTGGTGCAGTCGCTGGAAAGCTTCGCGGGCAAACATGGCGGTGAAAAAAAGAGCGCGAACATTATGCGGCCGAGCTCCGTCGGAGGAGGGAGTGAAGGAGGAGTCAAGCGAGGAGAGGAGGAGAGAGGCCGCGTGACTTACCCAGGTTGCCAGAGGGCGGAAGTGACGTCATTACCCAGGGCGGCAGTGGGCGGAAGTGATGTCACAGACGGTGGATGATGCATAGCAATGACGTATGCGGAAGTCGCACCTGGCAGGCAACTGAAGAGAGAGGAGGGGGGGAGCAGGCTCGAGGCAGGGGTACGCGAACTCTGCTGCCGAGAGCCCTGCAGGGAGCACGCACGAGGGGGGGCGAGAAGAGGCTGCGGCTGCACACGGCAAACTGAGACGATCTTGCTGGACAGAGAGGGAGGTGAGGACGGGACAAATGTGTGCAGACTGGGTTGGAATGAGGAGCAGCGGGAGGCAACTGGGGAGAGATAGTAATGGGGGGGTGAGGAGGGAAGGAGCAGATTAGATGTAGGAAAAGGGGCCGCAAGCACCTGGAACATCAAAGTTGAGGAGAGTTCATAGGAGCTGATGGTGGAGTGTACTTGGTGTTTACTGATGATAAATAGGTAGTTGGAGTAGGTTATTGGGGAGGATAAACTACATAGATACATTGATACACGGTTGGGGTAATTGGAGTAACTGGGATAGTTGGGTGTTATTACATTGTTATATAGAATAAATTGTGATTTTAGTTTTATATAAGATAATGGGTGGGAGCGCCAAGAGGGGGGCGGGAGCCGAGTCACCCTGGCAGTAGGCATGTGCCATGGCCCCATGGGACCTAGATCATCGGGGTCAATGGGGGAAGTCCGGGGGAGTCGGTGCCTGTGGTCTTTGCAAAAAGGATCTTGAGACAGGGCGTAGTGTCCCTGGGCGCAGGAGCTCAGATCCGGACGGATTGAAGATAGCTCCACACAGTTGTTGTTTGATTTATTGATTGTGCTTTATGTTGTCGTGTCTCCCCAGTCTTTCTCTGTGAGTGTCCCCTTCCCTTCTGCCCCGCCCCCCCCATACATGTCACCCCCTGGATTGGTTCGAGGAAGATGGAGAGGAGATGTGCCGGCTGCAGACCTTGCGGACACTCCTGAAAGAAAACAGCGTATGGTAAGCAAACATACACACACCATACCATGGCAGTAAATTGGGTGTCACAGAACGTTAAGGGCTTCAATAGTCCACAGAAAAGGAGGATAGCCTTCACAGAATATAAGAGAAAGAAAAGAGATGTGTTGTTTCTACAGGAAACTCATTTTAGCGTAAGAAAAAACCCTGGGTTCATGGATAGCTACTTCCGCCAGTTCTACCTAGCGTCCGCTCAGGAAAAAAAAAAAGGGGGTGGCGATAATGTTCCACAACAGCTTCCCATTCCAAGTATAAAATCAAAAGGGATACGGAGGGAAGATTTCTTATCTTGACAGGGCAGGTCCATAGCAGCAAGTTGACCCTGGCATCGGTCTATGCCCCTTGTGAGAATGATACACAATTCTTCCGTTCATTCTTTGAACTGCTGAAAAGGGTGGCGGCAGGAAACATAGTGCTGGCGGGGGACTTTAATAAAAGGTTGGACCCGAACCTGGATAGAACTCAACAGCGACATAGAGACAGGTCTTCAGGGGTGACAGCACTTCGCCAGGGACTTAGAAAAATTTATTGGTGGATATATTCAGGGAACTACACCCTGGAGAACGAGGTTATACATTCTACTCACACCCACACGACAGCTACAGTAGGATCGATTACTTTTTTGTATCCAATAAACTGGTTCCCAAGATCTCCTACACAGGAATCCATGATATTTCATGGTCAGATCATGCACCAATTGAGCTGAGGTGCTCTCAAATTAAACTGGCCAGCCCGGGAGTAAATTGGAAACTCAATGAATCCTTACTTAAGACCCCAGAGGTAGCACAAAAAAATAAGGAGGAGATTGCACTTTTTTTAAGGCAAACACAGGCAGTGTGGAGTCCCATGTTACTCTATGGGAGGCTTAAAAGGCCACAATGTGAGGGGCTCTGATCAACATAGCAGCAGGCAGGAAGAAAGCAAGGGAAGCTAAAACCAATCAGTTGCGAGAGAAGCTCCACGAACTCACTATACTGCATACAGGAACTGGTAGAGAGGAGACATTAAAGGAATTAAAGGATGTAAGGATAGCACTTAACTTACTCCTCACTTCCCAGGCTGAAAAGACACTGAGTTGGACAAAGAGGAAATTTTTTGAAAAATCGAACAAGCCAGATACCATGCTAGCTAGGAAAATTCGCAATAAACAGCAAAACTACACAATCCACTCGATTAAAACAAGAACGGGAGACTTGACTCCGAATCCCAAACACATAGTTTTTAAACACATGAGGAGTTTAGAGCATATTATGAAAGATTATATGACGGGCAGAAGGTGAGGCATAACGATAAAACGAGTAAAGCTTTTGAAATTTTTTTAGCGGACTCGGGTTTGCCAAAAATAACAAGGTTGGAGCGAGAGTTTCTAGGAAAGAAGTTCACAGCGTAGGAACTGCTGGATGTAGTTACAAACCTTAAACCTGCAAAAGCTCCGGGCCCAGACGGTTTTTCGAATCTATATTAGAAAAAATATATAGGGATTCTGTCCCCGCATTTATTACGGATGTTTAACCATATCCTAGCAGAGGGGTCCTTTTCAGACATGATGCTGCAGGCGTCAATCTCGGTGATTCATAAACAGGGCAAAGATCCCACCAATTGTCCAAGCTACAGGCCGATCTCATTAATTAACTCAGATATCAAAATTTATTCCAAATTAATGGCCAATAGATTGAGTACAATTCTTCCTAGGCTGATTCACCGGCCGATAATACATGAAAAATAGTAGATACCATTGACTATATTAATGCCAATAACATCCCGGGCATCATATTAAGCCTCGATGCTGAAAAAGCCTTCGATAGAATTGACTGGCCCTACCTGGATGCCACGCTTGCAGCGTTTGGGATGAGGGACATGGTATGTTGGGCAATCAAAGTGCTGTACACTAATCCGACAGCGCGGGTAATCCATCAGGGGTTCCCGTCAGGCTCACTGAAAATTAAAAGTGGTACAAGACAGGGCTGCCCACTCTCGCCCTTGTTGTTCGCCCTATGCATGGAACCACTTGCAGCTCACATCCGGAGAAATAAAGATATCACAGGAATTCAAATTCGCTCTCAGGAGTACAAGACCGCATTATATGCGGATGATGTTATACTGACACTGTCTAAGCCCCTGGTCTCTCTACCCAACCTCTTTGACCTCCTGGAAAAGTTTAATACGATCTCAGGGTTTAAAATAAACCAAGCAAAATCGGAAACTCTAAACCTAAATCTTCCAAAAGACACAGAAAAACTAATAGAGATTAACTTCAATTTGAATTGGCAACCCAAAACGATTAAATACCTAGGAGTTAATCTCACAAAGGAGGTTAAGTTGTTATATAAGGCAAACTACCCTAAACTCTTGCAATATTTGAGAAAGGAGCTGAAGGAGTGGGCGACGTATGGTATCTCCTGGATTGGAAGAATTTATAGCGTAAAGATGAACCTTCTCCCCAGACTACTATATCTTTTTCAGACACTTTTTCAGGTCCCCATACCTTTAGAGAGGGCAGACTTCAAGGACATGCAGGCCCAGATCTTTAAGTTTATTTGGAAAAACAAAAAAGCTAGGATACCAGCAAAAATATTAGTGAGACCCAAAACTGCAGGCAGATTAGCGGTACCTTGCATGTTCTCATACTATAGAGCGGCACAATTGACCCAAATTATTCACTGGCACACAGATTCGAAACTACCTAGGTGGGTGGAGCTTGAGAGAGATATATGTGCCCCACTAGAAATTCAGAATCTGATTTGGTACCCAAAACTTAGATTAAAGCAAATCTTGAGACCGCTGTCCTCAATGATAACTCATTTGCAGTCTGGGAAGGCACCAAATTTAAATGCGCTCTGACCACAAGGAACTCACTGATGACCCCACTATTTGGAAACCCTGAATTTGCTCCAGGGATGGACGAGGGACACTTTTTTTTTTTATAACTTGTATTTTATTATACATAAATGCATGATATACATAAAAAACACATCAGGTGCACATTTAGCATATAATATACAATAACATAAGCATAACAAGCTCACGTGGTTTTTCGAGCCCTACTTAACCACGTGAGAGGGAATCGTCATTTGTATTGTAGGGGACTGGGGTAAATGATAATTGTTATAAAAGGGGGGGGAAAGGGGGAGGAGGTAAAGGAGGGGGTGGGGGGAAGGAGAGAGGGAAGGGGGATCCAAGGATAAGGATACATCCGCTTCCGGGGAACATCGAGACGGCGTGAGGGCTGTATATCAACTAACGAGGCCTTTCGGTAGTATAATTGATTGGATAAGGATAGCATAAGGAGTGTGAGGTTCTAGGTGTGGGGTTGGTTTTCATGCCCCCGAAGGAGAACGCATTTATTACTATTATAGCCATATTGTGTTACGCTCTACCCCAGGGATGTCTGTTTGGGCAAGCCAAGGAGCCCAGACTTTTAGATAATTGTCGCCAGTGTCGTTAACTAAGCTCGTTAACTTTTCCATCTGGCAGATAAACCAAATACGATTCCGAATCTTTGCGATAATTGGAATATTGGGGCGTTTCCATAATGCTGCGATCTCGCACCGCGTGGCTAATGCAAAATGTGCAAATAGTTTATTGTGTGATTTTGATAGGCCTTTTAGGGGTCTGTTCATAAGAAACAGCCAAGGGTCTGGGGGCATAGTGAGATCGAATATTCTCTGGATCCAATTTCTGATCTTTTCCCAGACCGGGGATATCAGCCGGCAAGACCACAGCATATGTAACAGGTCAGCTGTTCCTCCACATTGTTTAGGGCACAATGGGGAGGACCCTGGTACAAACTTAGATAATTTGAGTGGGGTGAGGTACCATCTCATAAGAACTTTATATGCGTTCTCCTTCAGTCTGGTGCATATCAAACTTTTTGCGGCTCCCAGGAATATAGTATTCCACTCTTCGTCATCCAGGATCTCCCCTAGGTCTCTTTCCCATTGGATACGGAATGAAGGTGATTGTTGCTTTGAAACTGCAGACTCGATTACCTCTCCATATATCGTAGATATGAGTCCCTTAGTGTCGGTTTCTGCCCGACAGAGCTTTTCAAAAGTCGTCAATGGGGGGTATGGGGCAAATTTATTATAGAATGATCTGAGCTGGAGGTATTTATAGAATTCAGCATGGGGAATGTCTTTTTCTAGTCTGAGATGGTCAAAAGATTTAATTTTTAGATCATAGCCCTCCAGATCTTTGAGTCTATCATAGCCTTTTTGTTTCCAAATTGAGTGATTGTGACCAATAAGACCCGGTGCAAAGCTAGGATTATTCCAAATGGGTGACATCAGAGAACTTGCTGAGGTGAGCGAGTTTTTTAATCTTGATGCTTCCCAAACAGATATGGAGTTAGCCATTGAGGTAAGCGGTAAAATAGTGTTTTTCCTTGATGTTTTAGGTAGCCAAATCAAATTGTTAAGCTCTAAAGGGAAGCAAGCCGCATGTTCGAGCTCTACCCATCTTTTTAATTTGGGGTCGGAATGCCATTGTATTATCTGACTTAATTGAGCCACTTTAAAATATGACAACAGGCAGGGTACCGCTAGGCCTCCAGCTAAGGTAGGTCTCTTCATAGTCAATTTATTTACTCTCGGTTTTTTACCTCCCCAGATAAAATTAGATATTCCAGACTGAAGTGAGAGTATGTCCTTCAGTTTGAGTGGCACAGGTAATGTCTGGAAGAGGTATAGGATACGGGGAAGTAGATTCATCTTAACGCTGTGAATCCTTCCAATCCAAGAAATCTTCTTGGAAGACCATCTGATTAGGTCTTGTTTTAGAGTCCAAATCAGTTTGGGATAATTTGCTTTATAGATGCTTTTTGCATCTTTGGTGATATGGATCCCCAAATATTTTATTGAATTCTTTTGCCAGTTAAAATTGAAATTTAGTTTCAGTAATTTCTCCGTATGTCTAGGGAGGTTGATATTCAGAGCTTCAGATTTGGATTAGTTAATCTTGAAACCTGAGACCTTGGAGAATTTATCTAGTAGGTCGAACAGGTTAGGTAATGAAATAAGGGGTTTGGAGATGATTAATAGGATATCATCAGCGTACAGGGCCGCTTTATGTGATTGGGAGTAAACGTTTAACCCTGAGATATCCGGACTATCTCAGATTCGTGCCGCGAGGGGTTCAATACATAGGGCAAACAGGAGGGGAGATAAAGGGCATCCCTGTCTTGTGCGACTCTGGATTTGAAATGGGACCGAGGGGAAGCCCTGATGTATGACCCTGGTGGTTGGGCCTGAGTATAGTGACATAATCGCTCTACTCACCCGATTTCCGAAGCCAAATGCAGCAAGCGTCTCTTTTAAGTATGGCTAGTCTATCCGATCAAAAGCTTTTTCTGCATCCAGACTTAAAAACATGCTTTGTGTATTATTTTTGTTAGCCAATTCCAACAGATCAATAAATCGTCGGGTGTTATCCGCTGCCTGCCTCCCCTTAACAAAACCGACTTGATCTGGGTGTATTAGTCTGGGTAGGATGAGACTTAATCTATTGGCCAATAATTTAGCATATATTTTGATATCAGTATTAATTAGAGATATTGGCCTATAGCTTTTACAATTTAGCGGATCCTTGCCAGGTTTATGTATAAGTGATATAGACGCTCGTAGCATGTCCTCAGGAATAGAGGCTCCTGCTAAGATAGCATTAAACATTTGGAGCAGCCTCGGGGCAAGTGACTCGGAAAATTTCTTATAGTAAAGCCCCAAAAAGCCATCAGGGCCTGTGCCTTTGATGGCTTAATCTCCTTGATAGCTTGCGACACTTCTTCTAATGTGAAGTCAGCGCCCATAGCTTCTCTGTCAAGCTCTGTCAATCTCTCCAGTTTTGAGCTGGCTAAGAAATCTCTCAGTGCTCTGCTCGTGTTGTTATTATGTGCCACTTTCTTTCCATCGTAAAGGGAACCATAGAATGAACCGAATTCTTCTACTATTTTTTTAGGGTTGGCCGTGAGTGTACCCGATTTTAAGCCTATAGCTTGGATATTAAATTTAGATTGCCTATCCTTTAATGCTCGAGCCTGCATCGTATCCGGCCTGTTTGCTTTTTCGTAAAACTTCCTCTTAGACCAACATAAAGAATTATCTGCCCGGGAAGTCAATAACATATTTAATTCAATTTTTGTGTCTTTCAGTTTCTGTGTCGTGATCGGGTCCGGGTTGTTCTTCTGATTTGATAACAGGGAATGTAATTTGGATTGGAGCGTCCGAATTTTAGAGTCTCTTATTCTTTTTCTCCTGGCCGTAGTGGTGATTAGTATGCCCCTTAAATTTGCTTTGTGAGCCTCCCATAATACTGTATGGGACTCCACAGAGCCTGTATTTATCTCAAAGAATTGAGCTATTTCTTGATCAATTGTATCGCATATATCGGGTATTTTGAGGATAGATTCATTAAGTTTCCAGTTTGCGCCTGATCGATTGGTCTGAATATTGTTGCACCTAAGCTCAATTTTTGCATGGTCAGACCATGAAATATCATGGATCTTTGTATGAGTGACCTTAGGAACCAAGTGGCATGAAACAAAGAGATAATCGATTCTGCTGTATGATGTGTGTGGGTGGGAGTAGAAAGTATAGTCCCTAGATGTAGGGTGGAGTTCCCTCCAAATATCAACTAGTTGATTGCCTTTCAAGGCACTGCGTAGGGCGTCCTGTGTTTTTTTTATTATCCGAGTCGCCTCCCCCTGATCTGTCTAGTGCAGACTGCAATGTAATATTGAAATCTCCAGCTATTATGATATAACCCTTGGCTACTGATTGTAGCAAGCGGGAGAATCTGTCAAAGAAAGATGCCTCTTAAACACAGGGTGCATATACAGAGGCTAATGTGATGGGCTGCTCATGGATTGTTCCAGTTATGATGATAAAGCGACCTTCCGCATCCTTTTTGATTGTCTGGGCCACAAAAGGGATGGTATTATGAAATAAAATGGCTACTCCTCTCTTTTTGGCTGATGCTGAGGCTGTGTAGAATTGGCAAAAACCCTTGTCTAGAAACCTAGGGGGGTTATTATGACTGAAGTGTGTGTCCTGCAAGAACAACAATTCCGCCTTTTTTCTCCTGTAATCCGTAAAAGCAAGCTTTCTTTTGATCGGGCTATTAAAGCCCTTCACGTTATGTGAGATTAATGTTAACGGCATATTTTATGGTACAGGAGATGATGTGTGGGGTGATCTGTATACTTACACTCTGTGTTATTCTCGTGGTTTCTTTCGAATGTGTCCATACCTGCCACGCCATCACGATGAACCCGCCGGGGACCGTGCATCCTGGGGAGGGGTGGGTGAGGGAGAGGGCGGGGGTAGGTAGACAATACAAGGGAAACAACGAGAGGATTAGAACGGGGATAGGATAAAACGAAAAAGGTGAGAAAAAAATAAATATCAAGGGAGGAACAAAATACAAGAGCACATCTCGGGGGCCCCCGAGAGTAGCTCTTGTGCCCAGAGGGTGGGTTGCCTGGCTCCACCATAAGGATGGGCCAACCTCCAAACATGGAGGTCGACCACCCTGGGTCTTGAAAATGGACCCTTAAATCTGGCGACCGAAAGGGGGGACACATGTGCGAAGGAGAGTAGCTCCCCAGGCACCGTTCAATATGGTGTAAAACTTTTCAACTGTGACTAAACATATGTCAATGACATTAATATAATAACATTTAATTGTGTAAACTGGTAAAACATATAGCATATATCATATGTCCATCATATCTCCTGTCTTGCACTCCCTTATTTCAAGATGATCCTTCCAACAAGGGGACAGAGCAAGATGTTACTGTTGGATATGCTGGATATATTGCATGTTCAGCTTATATGTTTAATTTATCATGTAATCCTAACTAAATTACCTACACTAATAGACATTTAACTAATATGTAACTAATATAACCAACAAAACCTGTGTATATCCATATGACACTTGTGTAGTATGGGTCCTATAAAATCAATATAACTAATATATGTATCCTAATTATATGTAACGCACTTATCAGAAATCATATATCTTATATCTTATATCTTGTATATACATATTCGTTGTCTAAGATAAGTATCTCCTATAGCATACCTACAACGAACCTAACATCTACAACGTATATAACTTATATCCAACTTATATCTTCCTATCAGACTTATTTGTCCAACTCGACATCCTTATAGGCTATCTTTAATATATTACACTATATATGATAGAATATGTCACTGTATGTCACTATATAGTCCGAAATCCTATATATGGAGTCATAACAATTTATGCAATAATATACATACTAATATACATACTGGTATAATATATATAATTATATATATATATATTGATGTACGTAAAATTAATATGGGGTGAAATATATAGAGTATTTTAATGACTTGGGGTTATTTTTTTTTTTATAACTCTCATTTTTATTTGGTATTACAGTGCATACATAATATCACCACCAATTAGCATACGTAACAGAATACACAATTTTGTCTTCCAAACAGTGACACTTAGACAAGACATTAGACATACTTAACAAACCACGAGTAAACCACACCACTAAGACAGACAGGACGGACCAAACTGGGGTGGGACACAGTAGGGTGTTGGGATCGGACCGGGGGAGAGGGGGACACACCTGGAACTGCTACATCCGATCGGAGAAACTGCATTTTGAACTGTGTATTCGCTAGGATTGCTGTGGGTGCTTATATTGCTCTACATTCTTTGTCTCTATGTCAACGTCAAGTCGGGTCTGCTCTGTCCAAGGAGAACGCATTTATAGGTATTAGTGCAAAATTGTGGCGGCGTCCACCCCCGGGATGTCTGTTTGGGCCAGCCATGGATCCCATACTTTTAGAAATTTGGGGCCAGAGTCGTTGATCCAACTCGTCAACTGTTCCATCTGGCAGACATGCCAAATTCTGTTCCTGATTTTGGATATAGTGGGTAATTCCTGTTGTCTCCATACCCAGACTTGGGGTTATTAATAGTGGGGATGGCTTTTTTATTGGGCTGAGAGGGGAGAATATGGGGAAATATAAGGGCTTATGCTATAATGTTAAAATTGGGGGGTCTTGAGTAGTTGGAGGAAGAGATGTTGCAGTCCCTTCTCTCCTCCAACTCTGTTCCGTCCTGGTAGAGCTGAGACGTCTGTCCTCTGTGTTGAGGACCGGCTATTCTGACATCATTTGATGGCGTCCGAGATCTCGCGATGACAGGGTGCCTAGTGATGACGTCACGTCTCAAGCGCGTGAAAGCCATTATGCTTCCCGCTCGAGACCAGTGAGGACCTCCGCAAGATGGCTGCCGCTCCAAAGTCGAGTGTAGGTCTGCTCCATTCAAAAGCCCCCTCTTAGACCTCTCAGCCATCCGATGCTCCACAGGCAAGTCTGTGCGTGCTTCGGCAGGCTCCGAAACCTCCACTGGGTATATTTTTCCAGGTTGAAGTCAGTGTTGGGTGGAGGACCGCGTGGGATTATGTGGTTTAGGTTTTATTGGGGTTTGATGTTTCAGGGACTATGCCGTCCTTTGGTTTGGTGTGAGTGCGGGCAGACCCTGCTTGGCTCCAGATGGGCGTGGTGGTAGCCGAGCTCCCTGTGGATGGGTGAGGGAGGCATTGGTAAGGACCTGTAATACCCAGCCAAGCTAGGAATCCCTCTCCGTACTCGATCCTTCTTAGGGTATGTGCAACGCCATTTTTAATGGACATGAGGGCGCATGGGAACAACCATGGTGTTGTTCTCCCGCAGTGTTTTAGTTATAGGGGCGAATGCCTTACGTTTGGCTAGGGTGGCAGGGGCTAGGTCCTGATATATTTGAAGTTTAACTCCTTCAAATTCTAAGGAGCTATCTTCCCTGGCAAGTCTGCAGACCGCTTCTTTTGTACGGAAGTGGTGGAAGCGGGCCACTATGTCTGTGGGGGGGTCCCCTTTTTGGGGTTTGCTGCGGAGTGCTCTATGGCACCAGTCCAGCCGGATTTCGGACTCCGGCTTGTCCGGGAAGACATACTCCAGCCAGCTGTTAGTGAAGTCCTCCGGGTCCATGATAGTTTCAGGCACCCCCCTCAGCCTTATGTTACAGCGCCTGTCACGATTTTCGGCGTCTTCCACCTTGTCCTCCAGCAGTCTGATTTTATCCTGCATCATGGAGATTTGTTCAGTATTTTGCGTGACTGCTGTGGCTGTTTCATTTGCTTGCTTTTCTAGTGAATCCGTTCTTTCGCCCAGCGCATCTACCTCCCTCTTTAAAGCCCACAGTTCGGTTTTAAAGAATTTCTGCATCTGGGCACAGAATTCTTTTAAGTCCTTGCGACGGACCATTTCTTCATCCTTATCATCTTCAAGGGAGGGATCGCTGTCGGGGTACATATTGGCTGACTGCGCGGGAAGCTCCGGTTTCTCCGGTGGGGTTACCCCCTTTATTTTGAAGTATGTGGATACTGGCTGGCTTTTCGCCCCGTGTAGCTTTGCCTGCCGCCATCCTCGGAGGTTTATGTCACCGACAGTATGTTTTTAGTCGTTTTTCAATTGATTTTTATTGCTTTATTTTGCGTTGAAGGTGCCGATGGGAGCGGAGCTCATTAGTCAGGGCTCCTATCTCCTCACCATCGCACATGCGCCTCACTAAGCCAGCTAGTTAGATCTCGAGGGACACTTTTTACTCTGGAAACAGAGTGGGTATGGGAGGTTGAAGGATCTGGAGGGCAGAATCACTATTAAGACATTTACACAGATTCAGTCAGATAAAGGCATTCCGAACACAGAATTTTTTAGATACCTCCAGATCCGGGCATTTTATACCAAATACACGAACCGTCCTAAAGTAACAAAGTGTGAAACGCCCTGTGCACGTGGGCATGCACCAAGGGGACTTATCTCTAGATTGTATAAGGAAGTGATCGATCCTGGAGAGGGCAGCAGACAGAGACTTGACTACATGCCACAGTGGGAGAGGGATCTGGGAGAAACATTAGAGGACGAGGACTGGTTAGAAATCTTTGAAGCAGAAGCAAAAATCTCGATCTGCACGACATTGAAGGAGAACTCATATAGAGTTCTAATGAGGTGGTACCTCACCCTGGTTAGGCTATCTAAATTTGTACCAGGTTACTCCCTCTTGTGCCCTAGACAATGTGCAGAGCCTGGGGACTTGTTGCACATGCTGTGGTCTTGCCCTCGATTGCGCCCGATCTGGGAACAAATACAGGATTGGCTAAAGACGATTTTGGGCCTCGAAATTCCTCTGGATCCCTGGTTATTTCTATTAAATAAACCACTGGAGGGCCTGTCGAGAGCATGAAATAAACTAGTCGCCCCTTTTGCGACAGCAATGAGGTGTGAGACAGCGGCATTGTGGAAACAAAACACGACTCCATCGATAGATAAGATTCGGAACAGAATTTGGTTCGTCTGCCTGATGGAGAAATTGACAAGTTTGGTCAATGACACTGGCTCAAATTTTCAAAAAGTCTGGTTTCCGTGGCTGGCACAAACAGACATCACGGTGGTGAGCAATGCCACCATCTGGCTGTGATAGTGAAAGGTGAGTTCTCCTTCAATGAATGGCAGTAATTGCAACACAGGGACGGGCATGACTGATAGGGACGGCTGCGGCCTCGAATCAAATGGTTAGCAAGGGCGCATGAGGAGTCCGAGAGGTCTGGAAAATCAGCGGCTCATGGCAGATCCATTAGCTGTGGCAGAGGGGGTCCTCCCCTTCCCCATCCCCCCCTCTCTCTCATAGTGTGTCTCCCCCCGCTGAGTCTTTGTGTAGTGTGTTTATTTGGGAATTGAAGTGGCAGAACATACAGCGAATAAGTTGACCCATGTTATACAATGTTTTATAACTGCTGTATGTGTAAAAGCTGAATAAAACATAAAGTTGGAAAAAAAAGAGATACCCATGATCTCTCTTTGGGTCCAAAGCCCTTCCAATGGACCAAGAATTGAACCTTACCTCTCGATAGGCGGGAATCCAGTATGGCTTGGACCTCATACTCTTCGTTGCCCTGTATGATAACTCGGTCTGGTCTCAGAGTGTGGTCCGGAAAGAGAGGACTGGAAATAAACGGTCTGAGAAGAGATGTGTGAAAAACATTAGGAATTCTCATGCTTTGAGTTAATTGAAGACGGATGTCCAGCGGGTTTACCTGCTCCATGATAGGAAATGGCCCCAGAAACCTAGGTGCCAATTTAGGGGAAGGGGTTTTGAGGTAGATATTTTTGGTAGACAACCAAACCTTGTCCCCTGCTTTGTAGTTGGGTGCAGGTCGGCGACGGCATTCAGCCTGGATTTTAGATGTCAGTGAGGCCTTTTGAAGTGCCAATTGAATTCTAGCCCAAGAGTCCTGTAGGAGGGAGATGTGTTCATCCACAGCTGGAACTCCAGAGGAGATACTGGAAATAGGTAGGCGAGCCGGGTGAAATCCGTAATTAATAAAGAAAGGTGTCTCACAAGTGGATTCATTCCTGGAGGAATTAAAGGCATACTCAGCCCAGGGAAGTAATTCCGCCCAGTCATCCTGGGAGTCAGAGACGAAGCACCTTAAATACTTCTCGAGAGATTGATTACCCCTCTCGGTCTGTCCATTAGATTGAGGGTGATATCAAGAAGAAAAGGAGGAAGAAATGCCCAGTCTTCTGGTGAAGGTCCTCCAGAATCTGGAAACTAATTGGGAGCCACGATCCGATACGATGGATGTGGGAATGCCACGGATTCGGAAAATCTCTTTGGAGAAAATATCAGCTAGGGCGGGTAAGGAGGGTAATCCTTTGAGAGGAATAAAATGTGCCATCTTGGAAAACCGATCCACCAGTACTAGAATGGTGTTCATGCCATTCGACCTAGGCAATTCGACAATAAAGTCCATGGATATGTGGGACCAGGGGCGTTCCGGTATAGGTAAAGGCAAAAAAAGACCATGGGGTCTCTGATGAGGAATCTTATTGCGTGCTCATACCGGACAGGCCAGAGTGAATTCAAGGATGGATTTGGCCATATTGGGACACCAGAAGGTGCGACGGATGAGATCCAAAGTTTTCTTGAAACCCAGATGTCCTGCCGAACGGGTAGCGTGCCCCCATTCCTGAATCTCAGGAATAAACTTGGGCTCCACGTATAAGGTGTCATTCGGGATCTCAAGATCGCTAGGAATGTGTTTTTGAGACTTGATGATCTTCTCAAATGATCTTCTGAATGCAGCGACTGCGAGGATCTTTTTCTTTGGAAGGATAGACTCGGTTGTTTTCTCCGGTCTCTCTTCAGAAGAATATTGTCTAGAGAGAGCATCCACCTTGACGTTCTTGGTGCCGAGAATGTAGGACAAAATAAAATTAAACCTGGAGAAAAATAACAACCAGCGGGCTTGGCGGGGGCCTAAGCGGCGGCATTCTCGATGTATAAAAGATATTTGTGGTCTGTGATAATAGTGAACGGCTCTTTTGACCCCTCCAACAGGTGCCTCCATTCCTGAAGGGCCAACTTGACGGCCAAAAGTTCCCTATTGCCCACGTCATAGTTCCTCTCAGCTGAGGAAAACTTCTTAGAGAAAAAAACGCAAGGGTGAAGTTTATCCTGGGGAGAAAATCTCTGGGATAGGACTGCGCCGGCCCCGCAGTTCGAAGCGTCTACCTCTAGGGTGAATGAAAAATTGGTTTTCGTGTGTCGGAGGATGGGAGCTGAGACAAATGCTTGTTTCAATGTTTCGAAAGCCGTGACTGCCTCAGGAGACCAAGACGAAGGATCAGTTCCTTTTTGGGCCAGTGCCGTGATCGGAGCGATGATGGCAGAAAAGTTACGAATAAACTTCCGGTAATTATTGGAAAACCCTAGAAACTGCTGAATAGACTTGAGGTAGTCGGGTTGCGGCCAATCCACTACGGCTTTGGGTTTCTCAGGGTCCATGGCCAATCCGCTGTTGGAAATAATATACCCAAGAAAGGAGGTGTAGAAGAGACACTTCTCCATCTTGGCAAACAATCGCTTCTCTCGGGGGCGGGATAGTGCAAACTTAGTATGGATGATATGATCCTGTAGATTCTTGGAAAAAATAAGGATGTCATCCAGATAAACAATTACAAAACGGTTAAGGACATCCCGAAATATGTCATTGATAAAGTCCTGAAAAATCGCCGGTGCGTTGCATAAGCCGAAGGGCATCACGAGGTATTCGTAGTGGCCGCTACGGGTGTTGAAGGCTGTCTTCCATTCATCGCCCTCCCGGATGCGAATAAGATTATACGCCCCACGAAGGTCAAGCTTGGAGAACAGGTTTGCACCTTGAAGTCTGTCGAAGAGTTCAGAGATGAGTGGAAGTGGGTAACGGTTCTTCACCGTAGAACGGTTCAGTCCCCGGTAGTTTATACATGGTCTGAGAGTACCTCCTTTTTTCTTAACGAAAAGAATCCAGCCCCTGCGGGCGAATTGGAATGCCGTATAAAGCTCTGCTTCAAGTTCTCGTGGATATGTTCGTTCATGGCTTCCGTCTCAGGCAGAGAGAGGGGGTTGGATTTGGATTTGGGCAATGTGTATCCAGGTACCAAGTCTATTGGACAATCGTATGATCTGTGAGGGGTAGTAGTTCGGATTGAGTTTTGCTGAAGACATCCAGAAAACCTGCATACGGGGCAGGTAAATCTCCCTTAGGGTTGGATGTATTGGCCAGCAGTTGAGGCGTGAGTACAGCTGGTGGAGATGACTCCTCTGACCTTGACCTCCAGATAATGGGATCTTGGGATGTCCAGTTGATGTGAGGATTGTGCTTCTGCAACCAAGGTAAGCCAAGGGTGACTGGTGTTCCAGGAGCATGGATTACATCAAAGGCCAAGGTCTCCTTGTGGGAATGAGAGGAAAGGGTGAGGGGGCAAGTCTTCCAGGAAATGTATGCCGGGGTGAGCGAATGGCCGTCGATCCCGACCAAGGCAAAGGGAGACTTCTTCCTAACGAGTGGAATCTGATTCTGTTCAGAGGTCTGGCCCACGAAATTTCCTCCCGTGCCGGAATCGATAAATGCCGCAGTGGAGGTGCGGAATGTAGGACCAGAGAGGGAGAGGGGAATGGTCAACTTTTTGGGAAGTTCCTTACTGGAAAGGGGACAAGGAGATATTGCACCAAGGGAGAGCCCATTCGTACTCACTGGGTTTTGTCGTTTCCCGGGCGTAGTGGACATTCACGGACCAGATGCTCGGAGGATCCACAGTAGTAACATAACCCACCGGCTTGGCGAACCTGTCCTATCGGTGCCAGAGGACGCTGGACTCCAAGTTGCATCAGCTCCGGAGCCTCCAGAGCAGGCAGCGGGGAGATGGCAGGTTCTGTGGTTGAAGAGAACCTGGGAAAAGGAGCACGGAAGGGCATAAATCGGGGGTGCTGGCGCTGAGCATGGCATACCTGAAGGCACTGATCCATTCGAATAGCTTGGGAGATGAGTTCCTCCAGAAGCCCTGGCCTGGGTTGTGAGGTGAGCTCATCCTTCACAGAATCCGTTAAGCCCCGCCAGAAGACTGAGACTAAAGCCTCCTGGTCCCATCGTGTCTCAGCTGCTATGGTCATGAACTCCAAAGCGTACTGGGCCACGGGATGACGTCCCTGAGAAAGCTAAAGCAAAGAGTCAGAGGCAGTTTCTTGGCGTGCGAGGGTATCGAAGACCTGTCAAAAGTCTTGTCTAAAGGCCGCGTAATCTCGGTTGATTTCGGGACGTAGTTCCCAAATCAGGGAGGCCCATGCCAGTGCATTCCCTGTGAGTAGGCTGTAGACAGATGCCACTTTCTTACGGCCAGTGGAATACTGCTGCGGGGCCATCTCAAACTGGATCTCATATTGATTGAGAAAACCGCGACAGGCGTGCGGATCCCCTGCTTACGGCTTAGGTGCCGGTATCTTCGAGCCTGAGGTCGCGGCGGATACCGGTTCTGCTGACACCGCCGGTGCGGCCACAGGTGGTGCCTGAAATAAAAGGTCCTGTACCTGTTGAGTGAGGAGAGCCATCTGATCAGTTAGGGCCTGGACTTGTTGATACATGGCCGTCATCATGGAGGCCATATCAGTCTGGTCTGCGTCTTGTGGGCTCGACATAATGTTACGCTGATGCTGCCCACAGACCAGACTCGTCCCTTATACTGAGGTGGGGAAGTATATGTGCACACACCCGCAGCAGAAGGAGCGTGTCCGGAGTGTGGTGTTTTGGCGCTGCCAGGCCAGGTGGGAATAGGTGTAGCAATTCTTGCCGGTACCGAAACAGAATAAACGAAATCGTTGCCGTTAGCCAAGGTCAGGGAGAGAGAAGATCTGGGAGGTCGAGGTCCAAGCTGTGGTCAAGGGATGAGAAAAGCAGCAAGGTGAAGTGGGAGCGGGGTCCAGAGCCAGAGAGGGACGTCCGCAAACCGGGACGCAACCTGAATAAACGAAGAGCAAAGGGAGAGCCAGAATAGACGTCCGCAAGCAGAGACTATGTCGAGCAATGTGAGAGAGGCAAGACAGGTACTATATATTGCGGCTGACCAATAGGGAACGGAGGAAGTCCTGGAGGAACATGAGGAGCTGTCCTGGATTGGTTCCTATGATAGGCAGCCAGGTGGGGAGCTTTAGGGTAAGTAGCAGCCTATGTGAGATTTGGGGGCGTGATTTCACTGCTAGTGCAGTGAATAAATTATCCTTGCTCGGCGCGCGCTCTGTAAAGTCGGAGAGCGCGCGCCCGGGACCAGAGGAGACTGCCAAAGCCCTGAGAGACCGCGGGGCAGTGCTGGTCCATCGGGAACGAGGGGCGCACCCCTGCACAACGGGAGCAGGTTGAGAGAGGTGAGGAAGCCGTCTCACGGCAGCAGGGGCATGCAGAGGTAAGGAGGGGTCGTGCTGTGAGCGCCGCGATCCCCGCATCCTTAAACCCACATGCGTGAGACCAGGCTACCAGAACCGAAAATTTCTTCTGGGCCAAGTTAGTCAAGGGTTTTGTCAGGGCGCTGTATTGGGGCACACATTTTCTGTAGTAGCCAGCTGTACCTAAAAATGCCATTACTTGCTTTTTGTACAGTGAACCGGACAGTTAACAATTGCCTCCACTTTGTCCGGCTAAGGTTTGAGGTGCCCTCTGCCCACCCGGTGACCGAGGTACAGTACCTCCACCATGCCGACCAGACACTTGGAAGGTTTGAGGGTTAACCCGGCTTCCCCCCAAATTAATAGCGTATTTAAGATTAAACTCAGAAATGTTGTAAACTGGTCCTTGCTAACACCGCTGCTACATGCTCGAGATGTGCCCCCCTGATATCAATAAACACAGCTGTATCATCTAGATATGCCCTTGAAAAACCCTGCATTCCATCCAGTAAATGATTGACCAGACGCCTGAAGGTAGCTGGGGCATTCTTCATCCCGAATGGCATAACTGAGAATATGAGAATATAAGCCACTCGGGGTGATGAAAGCTGACCTCCTGCATCTCCTGGGTCAAAAAGATCTGTCAATACCCCCGGGACAGATCCATGGTATTGTATTGTATTGTATGTCTTTATTTGTATGGTAGTTAATACTTAGCCCCGGCAAGCTCATCTAAGAACTCATCCATGCGGGGCATGGGATAGGCATCTGACTTGGTCTGAGCATTAAGCTGCCGGTAGTCTACACAGAACCGAGGACTCTGAGACTGAATTATTACCCCACAGGACAGCATCTATTCTACCTCCCCCTCTATGCTCCTCTTCACCTCTGCAGAAAGCGTGTAAGCATTTTTGTGGAAAGGTCTGTGCTCCCCGGTGTGGATCGGATGATCAGTTAGATGGGTCCTGCCTGGCTTATCTGTGAACAGGACCCGATACTCCTCTAGCATGTCACTCGCATACTCCCGCTGGGTAGCCTAAAGCTGGGGACCTATCCCTACCTGCTCTATTGGGCCCCCTCTCAGGCTTCTCCAAGGAGATTAGGCAGGGCTTGGCTCACTGTATAACCCGTCGATGGGCTACAGATAGTCAGCCCCTCCGGCTATCTCGTGTAATATGCTTTTAACATATTTATGTGTTAAATCCTGTGCCTATCTGTCTGTGGATCTAAGTTCACTACATTGTTACACTCATTCAACCGCCAGTGTACCGTATACAGGCTGACCCTGGCAGCTAGCAATTTATTCTGCTGAGTGGGCTTCAGATCAAGCACTTGCTACCCTTTAATGAACTCTCTGCTATGGGCACTTCTATCATACTAATGCTTCTGCTTGGTCTGAGCTGTCTGGTGGTTAGCCTGTGCTATCCCCATAAGTCTCTCTATCTGGTCTCTGAGCGGTCTCTGATATACTGTCACAGAAGCATAAGTATTGGTAGTCTCCCCTTCCCATCCCTCATGGAAAAGGTCAAGCGGTCCCCGGACACGGCGTCAATACAGAAACTCAAAAGGGGAAAAGCCGATAGACTCATGTGGTACCTCTTGGTAGGCAAACAGAAAGTGCTGCAGATAAGCTTCCAAGTCTCCCCTTTCACCTTCTACAAATGCTCGCAGCATTTGCTTCAACGTCCCATTGAACCGCTCACACACTCCGTTTGTTTGTGAGTGGTAAGGGGCTGAGTGGAGGGCTTTCCCCCCGCATGTAGCCGAGAGACTCTGGAGCAGTTCAGAAATGAACTGCATCCCCTGATTGGTTAGGATCTCACTCTTGAAACCTACCCTAGTGAAAATCTCGATCAGAGCCTCTGCCACTTTTCTTGCCTCAATTGAGGACAGTGCCACAGCCCCAGGGTATCGGGTTGTAAAGTCAACCACAATGAGGATGTAGCGCTTCCCTGACAGACGCTGGTGTGTGTGACCCCCTTATGCCCGCTAGCAGAATGGAATGGGCTACCTGCAGTAACTGCACGGTACCCTTTTCGGGAAAGTTACCTGGCTATACCTGCTAACCACGAGCTAGGCAAAAGCTGGAAATTGGCCGCAATCTGAGAACTTGTCCTCAGCTAAGATAGGCTTCTTGCCGAGTGCTTTGCTATTTGGAGTGAAGCATTTTTGAAAATCCCGCCAGTGCCTCACCAGATCAAGTCTCAAGATCGTCTCATTCTCTGATCGGCCAGTCCCCTTACATAGACCTCGCTGTTCTATAGACAACATGAGAAGGGGCTGGCAACCACTTAGAGAATGGATCATAGCTGTACCAGCCAATCAGAGCTGGGGGGTCGTCTGGCTGTCCACATCAGAGGAGGGGATGTGTCGAGGAGACTCAGGATGCTAGCAAGTCGGTAATTCGAACTGGCCAATGGGAATCGTGCCTACCAGTCTTGCCAACCCATATTCCCACTGTGTAGGCTCCACCTAGGCTCGGGGATACAACTATTAAAATAAGCATGGTGGGTTGGAAATACATTATTTTAAAAGGGAGATATTGAAGGGATAACATGCATATGCATACCTGCAGAACAGATGTGGTCTGCGGGAAAATTAAGGGACAACCAGTATCTTTGCCCCCTATCCTCATACACATGTTTTGAACACATTTCAACCCAATATCCCCCTTAAAACTCCCACTTCCAAAATCCCAGGTTTTATTGTACAGCAGTAACAATTTTAATACACACAGTGTCCCCGGCTTATGATTCTTTTAAGCTACCGGTGACCCACGGTTTTCAGGGGTAACCAGTCGGGCTTCACCTTGATTATGAAGATTGGCTACCCCTAATAAAAAAATGCAAAAAATATGTGAAGCCCTTTTAATCTAGAGATGTAGCAAGATTTCGTATTCCTGTGACCACAACAATATGCAAGATTACAGCTGTGTGAAAACTTTGTTCATTGCAGCTTTGCTATGGTCAGCCAGCAGAAATATTTGCAGGGCTATTTATGTAATTGCAATTGAGTACAGTATGTGTGTCTGGCAGATGGGGGCACTACATATATTTGCCTATGAGACAATCTGTCTCAATCTAGTGCTACAAAAACCTGCAACAACAGGATAGTATATATAATCCATAGATATGTTTAAGCAGCTTGGTTGCATAACACAGGGCTATATAAAATCCATATGTTAAGTGCTTTGGTGAGTGTCATATATAAGTAGATGAGTAAATCCCTTTTAACGACATAATGAGTCTCTTGATGGTTCAATCAGGGAAAAAGCATAATACACATGTGAGGGTAAAAGAGTTTAACTCGAATGGCGGGTAGATGATAGGATCACACGGACCCTCCCCACTTCACTATCTCCTATGGCTAGTGTAATAAATAGCCCCCTCTGTGTACGATAGTCAGAATGAAATAAATAAAGACTACTCACAGCACTTTAGGAATGATCCGAAATCCCAGAGGAAAGCGTGCATCTCCGAATTGATGTTGAAACAGTTGGTAGTCCCAAAAAGCCAAGCAGCCATGTAGGGAAGAGCACAGCTCAAAGAAACGGCAACCAGTGAAAAATGCTAATAAACTTAGGGTTTATTTATGTGAAGGAGTCAGACATAACCTCAGTGGATGAATAGGAGCAGTTCTCTTACGTGTTTCGCGCTAGTAAGGAGCTTTGATAAAGGTGTGATTGTGTTTTATTTTATGCCCATCCATTTCCACTGTATTTATGTATGTCTCTTTATGGCTATACATACTTACAGGGGACAAGCAATGGTTGTTTTTGCAAATGCTTGCTTTTATGTATTTTAAATGTATTTTGCTTCTTTGTTTAGAAATGTTTGACCAATTTAATTTTTAGTTTTATTTAGTAAGATGTAATTTTTAGTGGTGTTTTAAATAGTTTCTTTCAGTGGGGGCTGCTTACTTTTTAAGAGTGGCTTCTTTTTGGTAGTTAGATTTTGTCTGATGGTGTTTACTTTGAGCTTTCATTTATTTATTAATGATTTGTTTTGGTGTTTAAATTGTTAATTGTGGTATTTATTTTGGATTGGATTAATTGATTGGGGGTAATTTAGTTCTGTTTACTTCTTTATTGTTTTTAATTTCGCATTGTTTTTATTGCATTGGATCTTGTTTGAGATTGTTTTTTTTAGGTTGACCATTGACTGGCATACACTACCGACACACTTTATTAAAGTGTGGCCGGTTCCGCAAGCCGGGAGATTTCCCGGCTTGTTAGTGGCCGCCCCTCGGCGTGCCGCGCGTCACCGACGCGCGGTCACGCGTCATCGGGAGCCTGCGCCCCCTGCACGCGCGTCCAGGGCTCCCCGAGGGAGCCCTGGTGTCCCGCGATCGCGGGACGGCGGCAGGGGGTTCCGGGGGACCCGGCGGACCCAGCAGCGGTAGGGAGAGCGCCCCGATCGGAGGGCGCTCTTCCGCTGCTTCGGCGCGCGCCCGTCACCCTCCGGCACGCACCAGGATACTGCTGCGGCCAAGAACGGGCAAATGCTCGAATAAACTTGGCCGCAGCAGTAGTGTTAAATGATGCCCATATTATATGGGCATGATGTGCCCACTGTGCTATTCAATTGTTTTATTGGCATTTGTTATCTTTTAATTGGCTGTGTGTGTGTTTTATTTTGTTATGTGCTGTATTTTATTTTGCTATGTGCTTTGTTTTATTTAGCTATGTAATGTTTTTGATTTGGGCCTGTTTTTTATTCCTTCCTATTTCTTGCTAAAGTGGTAAATCATGCCATATTATATGAGCATAATGTACCTAATGTACCAATGAATGGGTGAAGGGTGGGGGTAGTTGCCTGGGAAGGGTGGTTAGACCTCCTGGGTAGGTAGCGGCAGAGGGTGGGTTAACCCCTTAATTACTATAGTGGTTACTAACAGCTAAGATGATTAAGGGGTTAGGGGACATTACTGTAGATTGTTTTTTTTTATATCTACTGTATTGTTTGTGGCAACGAAGGACATAGACGGTGATGAGGATGAGGCTGGCCTTCATCATGGCAGCCTGGCAGGGGTGAGTGCAAGATGTAGCGGATAGCAGCTAAGGTAATGAAGCTGCTTTAATATAATTTTTTTTAATAGTGTGCGGGAGAGGGGGGTCTCCTGAGCTGAACTGCTTGGATTTCTGGCTCAGGGACCCCTGCTTCCTGAGTTACAGTCCCCGGTATTGGGCATCGAATGCCAGTATCGCTGCTATCTTTAAAGCGTCCACATCATATCTGGATAGACAGGAAAAAGGATCCGGGGTCCAGCTGCTCCAAAAAAGTTGAGTACTCACCACCAGAGAGGTTATAAATGTTATACTTTATTGAGCTACATAAAAATAAAAAAAACCAACAGCACAAACACTCTCCCACGCGTTTCACGCCCACTGAGGCGCTTTTTCAAGGAGTACAGGGAAGGGGGAGGCTCTGATTATTTAACACACTCCCCATCTAACAAAACAGCTGTCTGGAATAATGAATTGATTCTGTTTTGTAGGAAGAAAAGTAGAAGACAAAGAAGACAAGAAAAAAACAAGAAAAATACATAGCTGAATATAAATAATGAATAAGTTAATATAAACAACTGAGAAAATACATAAAACATTAATTCAATATTTAAATAAATAATGCATAAGAATTGTTGTACCAAAGTTATTCCAATACTTAAATCTTAATCAGTTACATAAGAAACTATTATGCCTCACGGAGACTGACCGGCCATATAATAAAGCACTTGTCAACATAAGATATGTGCAGAGTTAACCCATTAATATATAAGTTAGATCAAAACGACACCTAACTAAAGTAAATGGTTCAATGCACCTATCCTCTTAGAGGGATAAGAAATTGGAAAATCAGTAAAGGTCAACATATCAAATGAAAATATCCACCTGGCACAAAAAACATTATGAGGTAGCATTAGAGTCTGTACCAGCACATCACTGGTATATGCAGAGAATGACTATGTATAAGATGTTATAATTAATGCAAAACATGACAGGAAAATAACCAAATATTAGCTTTGTACACAGTCTAAATAAATAAATAAATAGACCCATGATAAGTTCACTGTAATATTATAAAAAGCTTTTTAGATCCCAGTCAATGTTTAACCCATTGGGTACTAAAGTGTTAAGAGTAAAAATCCAAAATGCCTCACGTCTGTGAAGCAGATTGGCTCTATCACCACCTCTGTAATGTGGTTTAACAGACTCCAGTGCTACACACTCAAAATTTGTCAGGCTCCCTTTTTGACAAGTGTCAAAATGCCTAGAGACTGGATGCATTTGGTCTCTCTTTGTAATGAGTCTCATATGCTCAAGTATGCGTTGTTTGAGTGGTCTTGTTGTTATTCCCACATAACGTTTGTTACAACCACACTTGAGCATATAAACAACATGATCCGTGTTGCATGTGATGCATGACAGTATCTTAAACACTCTACTAGCATCAGACCCTGAAAATGTTTTAGTTTTTACAAAATATTTACATATTTTACAATGGTGACAGGGATAGCAACCAATGAGATTAGGAAAAAATCCTTTAGTTTTAGAAATTAATCTAGGCACACTAGGTGATGTTAAATTACCCATTGTTTGAGATCTCTGGAAGACCACACGAGGATCATGGGTCACCATGTTTTTAAGAAGAGGGTCAGTGGCCAATATGTGCCAATATTTTTTAATTATCTTTTTGATGTCATTTGCTTGGTTGCTAAACCTGGTAACAAAAAAAGGTGGCAGATTGTCAAAATCTTTTTTGCATGGTTGATTTCTTTTTGGTTTTGTAGTCAAGACACAACCTCGCGTTTGAATAAGATTCTCTCTAGGCTCCAGTTTTGCATTACGATAGGCTTCCTCAAGGGTCCGAGGATCATAACCCCTTGCCTCAAATCTCTCAATCATCTCCAATGATCTTATCTCGAAATCCTCAATGCTAGAACAATTTCTACGAAGGCGTAAAAATTGGCCCCGAGGTATGCCTCTAAAAAGATTCCTATCATGGGAGCTTTTTGCATGTAAAAGAGTGTTACGAGCATTGGGCTTTCTGAAGATGTCTGTATGTACTCTCATATTTACATCAACGTAAAGATAAAGGTCAAGATAAGAAATGTGATGGTGATGATGCTGGGCTGTGAAAAGTAAATTGAAAGAATTATAATTCAGATGTGCAATGAAAGCATGCAATTGAGTGATGGTGCCCTTCCAAACTAAAATAAGGTCATCTATGTACCGGTGGTAAGTCACTATTAAATGTCTGAAGGGGTATCTATCCCCAAACACGTGGCTCTGTTCCCAACAACCCATAAATAGGTTGGCATAAGAGGGGGCAAAGCATGTTCCCATTGCTGTGCCATGTGTTTGGAGATAAAAACTACCTGCAAACATGAAATAGTTGTGTGTTAAAAGAAAAGAAATACTATCTAACAAAAACGTGATATGTGCTGGTGAAAGATCAGACTGTGTTTCTAGGAAAAACCGTGCTGAATTAAGACCATGTGCATGTGCAATACTAGTGTAAAGTGAGGTCACATCTAATGTGACCCATAGGTAATGAGGTGCCCAGGTGAAATCTGAAAATATAGAGAGTACATGGGATGTATCGAGAAGATAAGAGGGGAGGGTGGAGACCAACGTCTGTAAGTAGTGGTCAACATAAATTGAAAGATTCTCGCCTAGAGACCCAATACTGGACACGATTGGCCTGCCCGGTGGAGCCTGGAGAGACTTATGTATCTTCGGTAGATGATGGAAAATTGGAATAACAGGACACTTGCATCTCAAAAAATCAAACTCATTAGCTGACAAAACTTTAAGTATTTTACCCAACTCTAAGAGTTCATCAAGCTCACGTGAAAAGGCTATAGTAGGGTCAGATTGTAACAATACATATGAATCTTTATCGCTCAGTTGGCGCAGAGCTTCTGTGATGTAATAGTCATAGTCGACCACTACTACTGCACCCCCCTTGTCAGCTTTCTTAATCAAAATTGCATCATTGTTTTGAATGCTTTTAAGTGCATCTCGCTGAGCAAGGGTAAGGTTGGTAGTAAAAGACAAAAAGAACAGCGCAAAACGCAATAGTGAAGTAAATAGGTACAAATTATATTTGTGAAAAAATGGTGAGTATTAAGCGTACATTTAGGCAGAAGAATAAAAGCATATCTGTGCAAACATCAGCACAATGTTACCACAATGGAAAGCCTCTGGATGGAATGGTGTAGCCCTCTGGTGCAGCAGCTGTCTTCTGGAAAGTCACAGTGATATCTCTCACTTATCCTGGACCCCTGCAAGTGGCAGCTGCAGCCCTTGAGCTGTTCAGAGTTCCCCCACTGGTAGTGGCATCTGCTGGGCTCGAGGCATGAAAATGTCAGTTCAAAACAGCTTGGTTTTTGCTGTCCTTGGGACACAGTGATGCCTAAGGGCTCTCCTCTCACTGTACATACCGCGCGGCCCACGTGGGATCTTCTTCCGGCGCTCGCGCACTCCCGTGACGTCACGGATGACGCGCGATGTTAATTTCAATGGAGAAAGTCCCAAAATAAAAGCACAGTATGAAAATCGCTAAAAATAGGTTAGGGAGGCTAGGATGGGGAACCAGACCCTGCCAATCTTTATAAAGTGTTTTGAGTGCTGAGCCACTCTTTCAGTTTAGCAGCATACGCCTCCTATATGGTTTTGTATACATTTTTATACAATATTATTACACCCTATGCACATTTATTATTGCACTTTAACACCATAGTGTGTGGATTTGGTTGTAAGGTGAATTTTGGGTTGCGCACTTATTTCTGTATCATTAAGGTTGGTAGTAGTCTGTCTATGAGTACTCATGGTAGAGATACCTTGTGATAAAAGTCTCAGATCCCTCTGAACTAAGGCCTGGAAAACATCTATAGCATGCCCTCTAAGGAAGGTGGGACAAAAGGTAGACTGTCTTTTCAAACCAGAGTCTTTTCTTCCCAGAAAATTCTGAATGGTATCCTCACAACTGGGTTCTTGTTCACGGAATAACTCCGAGAGATCTTGTAAGTGGCTCTGTTCCTTAAATGACAACTGTGCATTAACGTCAAAAATAGGCAATGTCTCAGGATGATGGCTGTCAGAGATACTTTGTTTGAAAGACACCCTTGCATCGACATCTTCTTCTTTCTGTCTAAAAAATCTTTTTAGAGATAATTTTCTTATGAACTTATGCAAGTCCACAATTGTAGAAAATAAGTCGAAGTTTTTAGTGGGTGCAAATGTGAGTCCAAGGTTGAGTACTTCTATTTCTGATTTAGTAAGCGTGTATTTAGAAATATTGCTCACATTAGTTTCCTCTAGTTCTGGTACCTCATTTTCTTTGATGGAGCTGACCACCAGTTTATGTCTGAGTCTTCTCCGTCTCCTTCTTCGTTTTTTGGCGGTTGTTTTGTGATCTTTTGTTGAGGGGCAGGATTGCTTCTTTCATCTGCTGAGGAAACTGCTGACTCGTTCTCTGAAAAAGAAACACTCGGACCCACAAGATCATTATCGGACAAGTCAGACTCAAAACTCTTGCCTATTTGATAACCGGTTTGTGAGTTTTTCCTAAGGATAGACTTCATAGGTTTGTTAGTCTTATTTGCTTGTTCTTGCTTCTTATTATTAGGGTTATTGCTTTTATTAGAAGATTTAGACCTCTTAGGTCTCTGCCACATGTAAATTTGATTTTTAAGATAATCAGCCTTGTCACGTTCATATTTGTTCTGCTTTGCCAGCATGATTCCATTTTCTATGTTATTGACACGTTGGGATAATTTTGCATCCATCTCATTGAATTTATCAATATGTGTGAAAGCAAGTAATTTTGTTTGTAATTCTTTAACTTGTTTCTCTACAATAGATTTTTCTTTTAATTTACGTTGTATGATAAGTTCAATATGTTTGAAGGAGCATTGGTCCAAGATCTTAATCCATTGTGTCTCAAAGTCTCTGTCTTTGATGTCCCAGATCACTCTTGAGACAGGGCTTGTTTCAGGGCAAGCAGTCCAGCACGTCTGGTGACACCCGCAGCGGGTTAGTGAACCTGGAAGGGTTCTCAAAGTGGCAAGCTCTCTGTTTATTTAACTATTGGGTAAACAGCTACCCTAACTTTCAGTCCGTTTGCGGAGTTAGACATTTGCCTCAGATCACTGCGGGGACTGCAGGGTCTCGGGGTGATTTGGACGGACCTGCGGTTCTCCACTCTGCCTCCTCTAGTTCTTCCCTCCTGGGGCTTTTTGGTGGGCCCTCTCTCAGACCCAGTTATTGAGGAAGTCCTCGCTCTCTCCCGGCTCTTTCATTGATATGGCCCTCCCGTTCTTAATGACCAACAGGCCGAACGGGAAGGTCCAACGATAACGAACTGCCCGTTCTCTCAGCAGCCTAGTGACGGGTTGTAGCGCCCTTCTCCTCTTTAACGTGAGCGGGGACAGGTCCTGAAACAACTGCATCGTGGTTCCCTCGAACCGGCAGGCACCCTCCGCTCTGGTGCACTTAAAGATTGCATCCCTGGTTTTGAAGTAGTGCAGCCTGGCGATAACATCACGCGGCTGCTCCATTGCTGCAGGACGGCTTCTAAGGGCTCTGCGGCAGCGATCCATGGCCCGCTCTGCTGCAGGTATCTCAGGCAGGAGTGTCTCCAACCACTTGGCGATGAACTCCTCCACATCCGTGATTGCCTCTGGGACGCCGCGAACTCTAATATTGTTGCGGCGATCCCGGTTTTCGGCATCCTCCTGCCTGTCCAGTATCTTTTTGGTTGTCGGTTACTGTCGTTTTAACGTTGTTATTGGAGGTGGGGGACGGAGCTCAAATTCTATGCTGCCATCCGCTCCAGCCTCACGCATGCGCCTCCTCCAGACAGCTGTTTTGTTAGATGGGGAGTGTGTTAAATACTCAGAGCCTCCCCCTTCCCTGTACTCCTTGAAAAAGCGCCTCGGTGGGCGTGAAACGCGTGGGAGAGTGTTTGTGCTGTTCTTTATTTTGATTTTTATGTAGCTCAATAAAGTATAACATTTATAACCTCTCTGCTGGTGAGTACTCAACTTTTTTGGAGCAGCTGGACCCCGGATCCTTTTTCCTGTCTATCGTTACATGTGAGGATCAGTGTCCACCACCGGATGCGGAAGCAGCTGCAGATCTCACAGAGGGAGACGCTCTCAACAGTACAGCGTCAAGACTGGAGCCAGACCGGGAGAGAAGCAGAGCGGTGACCTTTGTGAGTCACGTGAACTCCACACCGGGCCAGACCGGGCCAGGGCTTGGGACTGAGTAAGTACTTTTGTCCCTTATATCAATAGCCCTCTCTTGCAACACCCATGTACTGGGCTTTTATTGCCAGCCTTTTATCCCCTTATTCCGGTGTCAGCTCCTATGATTGCCCTGCTTGGCATTTATTACATGTATACACTTGCTCTTGGAGCTTATACACGGTTGCCGTTTTTCTGTTCACATCATATCTGGGCCTGCAACTCGGGAAGCAGGAGTTCCCCGAGGCTGAAATCAATGCAGTTCAGCTCAGGAGATCCCCTGCTTCTGCACAATATTAATAAAAATGATATTAAAGCTACAGGCCCCTGTATTGGGCATCGAATGCCAGTGTCGCTGCTATCTTTAAAGCGTCCACACCATATCTGGGCCTGCAACGAGGGAAGCAGGAGTTCCCCGAGGCTGAAATCAATGCGGTTCAGCTCAGGAGATCCCCTGCTCCTGCACAATATTAATAAAAATTATATTAAAGCAGCTTCATTACCATAGCAGATTGCCACTACGGTAATGAATTGATTTTTATTGTGATGTGTGTTTTGATACTAGTGTATATGAGCAGGGGGTCTCCTGAGCTGAACCGCATTGGTTTCAGCCTTGGAGATCCCCTAATTCATGAGATACAGGTCCCGTTATGTGGTGCCGGTATCCCCCTGCAGGATTTAAATCCCCCGGTCACGTGATGCAGGGGATTTAAAAGCACAAAGGATACCAGCACTCCATAACGGGGCCTGTATCTCATGAATTAGGGGGTCGCTGAGGCTGAAACCAATGCCGTTCAGCTCAAGAGACCCCCTGCACATGTACACTATTATTAAAATGTATATTGATACTTCACGATCGCCTGTAAGAGCCATGCATGGAGACACACCATCTCCATGCAGCTCTTACAGGCGCTTTATTTTCTATCAGCTGTCACACTTTACAAGTTTAAGCACTATAGCAGGGGGTAAAAAACAGCTTGTACGATCGGGCATATTTTTGCCCGCCCAGACCAAAATGCGCTTCACTTGTTAGTGAATCCGGTGTTTGGCTTCACTTTGTAACGGGCGAGTAAAAATGTCCCAATCGACCGTAAAAGCTCACTGCTTAGTGCATATCCTCCTATGAATTAAACTAATTTGTCTCAGTCTGTTTTTTATATGGCACATAACTGTGAGACGAAACAATCATGCATCTATATATTTTAAATATATTGTATCATTCAAGACAGTACAGATAAGAGGGTAACCCTCTCTGAGATATATCAGTATATCACTACAAAGTACCCATTCTATGACAACAAAAAAGGCTTGAAGAATTACATTCAACACAACTTAAGCATTAATAAGTGCTTTATTAGAAAAGCGTGCCCTGGCATGAGGGGCAGGAAGTGGGTGCAACACACGTCATGGATAGGTACTGATGAAGCGTCCGTTATTCGAACACATCTCGGCGCCGATTTTGAGTTCTCTGCTGTTCCCCACGCAGCATGAACGCGGCCAATCGCCCCATGCACCCGCGCTTATCGCGGATGTTTTGTTTGAATTTCATGGATTCTGTTTCTACGTCTGCAATAAAATGGATGAATTGTAATGTGTACAGCACTGTGCTACTGTGTCAATTTCATGTTTTTAAAAGCCAGAACACTAAAATTCGTTTTTCTGCTCTCGCCGCGCTCGCATCTTAGTGCGGGAAGGCTGGAATTCATCCCGCGGTTTCAAATTGGGATTCCAATGTTCATGACGCGTGAAGTGTTCGAATAACGGCCGCTACATTGAATTTTGGCAACATTCAAAGGAGATAGAGATTGAATAGACATTTCTCAATCTGTCCCTCTAATACTGTATGCTCCCATCTGAATTCCTGCCCCCACCTGAATACGTGCTGTAGTGCCAGGACCAGTACAAGTATGGACTGACCAACACTGGAAATGAAAAGAACCTTCACCCCAACTACCTTATTGACTTTAACAACTGTGGGCAGAACACCTCTTTCATTAACTTCTAAAACTTCAACATTTTCAGCCTCTACCAGTGGATAATTACACATGTCATTCCAAAATGACCCAACTATGCATTCCATGCGCCTAAATTCAAAGACACACATGCTCATACAGTATACAGGTGCGAGCAAAATGTAATTTAAGCATGTATTTATAAAAAAAAATTACAAAGTAAAAATCTCACAATTCATTTATGTACAAGAGACAGCTAGAAGAAGATGTCTATTGAATTTTTTGTTCTCTACAGTACAGTATCTCTAAGTTCTAATTTACACTAATAACATTTCAACTTTATTTTACTAACTTACTTGCACATTATATTAAAGAATAGACAGAGTACTTAGTGTCATATTTTCTACTTGTTTTTATTTTATTAATTGGAGTAGGCACATAGAGACATTAAAACAATACATTATGGTGGGGGGCGTTGCCAGGACTTTGAGCAGAGCAGTCACACATCAGCTCAGCTCCAGATAGCGCAGGGGGATGCAGTGAGTTTCCCTCTAAGCGAGCGAGGCTGACGGCAAGTAGAGCTGGAGGGAGATAATTTGAACAGGTCCCCGGGTTCTCCCGACACCGCAACAAGATGGCCATCACCGGCCTGTAAATTGGCAGAGGCGAGGCAGCCTATGAGACTCAAAGTGGCCATCTTGCACCTGAGACCTCAAGCAGAGTCACTGAAATACGCAGACCTACCTCTCCTCCGGAGCTGGGGTTTGGCGGCAGAGTTTGCCGACAAGCTGTGAGGAACCCATAGTTACAGCCCAGGCTGACAGGAGCCGCCAAAAGAACCCAAGATCAGCAAGGGACAGCTCAGCAAGAGAACCATTCGGACCGTCAGACTGAGTACAGCAGATCAGAGTCAGTACAGCTGGAGGACTGAGCAGAGGGAAGACAACACCAAGGTAACAATTGATGAAAGGCCCCTACCATTCATCTGACCACTGTTCTGCCCAGGGGCATCACTCAGGGAAGCGGGTGATTGATAATAGGGAGGGGAGATGTCTAACACAGGCAAAGGGTGACCTACTCCACATACCCAAAGAGAGAACCTTGGGAAACCCTGAACAGAGTCAGGAAAGGGAAGAAAAGCTAGTTTGAGAGGGGGGCTCTACTGACCTGAGCCTGAACAGCCAGCTGACTATGCAAAAATAAAAGCCAGAGAGGGGTTGCATGAGTGAGATCATTCTAGATGGTAATTTGAGTTTGGAGTTCCGTCTAGACAAGACAAATTACAGAAGTTAAAAGTAATTTCCAATAACACAAACCAAGAAAGAAAGAGGGAGGAAGAGGAAGGAAGATAAAAAAAAGAAGAGAAGCTATGCATTGAAGCTAAGGTGACTGTGTGCAAGAAGGGAAGAGAGCCTGCCGTGGGCAAAGGGCACCATCCTCATAACACCCAGAAAAAGAAGCCCAAATAAACTTAAGCTGAGCTGGATGAGTGAGTTAAGAGAAGTGTTCAATAATTCTGGGCTAGAGTAGCTAACAGTTTTAATGCAGTAAAACATATATACAGAGGAAGGGGTGTATAAGTGGTACCACACTAGAAGACGAAGTTTGTTTGACATTTTGAAAAACCTAGATACGTGACAGCAGTTAAGAGTCAATTCCTGCAGGGCAACCCAGGAAGGAAACTTCACACAAAAAAACAACTGACTCCTGAGAAATAGGAGAATGGCACCCAAGAAAACACAGAAAACACAGGTGTCGTCATTCTTCAGTAAAAATAGCATGCCATCAATCCCTCCAGAAAATGCAAGCGATGCCACGACATGAGAACAAGAGGAGGCTGACACAGACTCGGAACGGAGGTCAAGCATCAGAAGCGACCTAAAGGCCTAGGTCTAAGAGATAAAACAAACTTTTCACGAAGAATTACAAAATGCGATGAACGGCCTTAGATCTGAGATCTCTGCAGTAGAAGAGAGAACCACAGGGCTGGAAGAGACCGTGGAGGCTACAACAAAGAGACAGATAATAGTGGGCTCTGACATCACCTAACTCAGAGAACAAATAGTCCAGCTGCAAGAGGCCCTGGAAGAAGCAGAGAATATATCTAGAAGGATCAACATCAGAGTAAGAAAAGTTCCAGATTTAATTACACCAAACAAAATTAGATCTTACCTGTATAGACTATTCAACATAAATATAGATACTACCGCTCACCTATATAATAGAAAACGATATGTGTGTAGGGTGCACACAGGAATAATATATGTAACGATAGAGGGAGGTTGAAGGTACAACCAAAAGAACCTATGTAGGAAAAAAGGGGAAATAGTTGCGCCAAACTTGGATAATAGATGTATAGCTATAGTCCCACACAAAGTGTAACCTGCTGCCAGAGTCTCTATAGAGGTGATTCACAAACCTCTATGTTAAACAGTCTTTGGAAACGGGGTGGATCCTCCGGCGCTTGTCTCCACTTGTGGCTCAGGAGTACATGTAAAATAAGGGAAAGGGGGTGAAGGGACAAAATCAGGGGTACCAGGAGTGTAGTAACAAATATATAGCTGTATATTTAACCACACTTACATGGGGATATGAGGTCTTCTGTGGTAGTTGAGAGGACTCTGGATATGTATTAACCAACAGATCTTCAACTAGGGATGGGGGGGCATAGAGAGGAGGTGTCTCCAGACTCCACAGAGCATCCTTCCAAAAGATTGGTAGTTTCCTGTGGCTTCCGTTCAAGCTGGTGAGGTGGTGTATAAGGATACGATTTCACAGCAGGGGGGGAACTCCCGGAACTCGTGCACAGACCGGGCTTCCTCCCGATGTCTTTCTCCTTTCTCCAGCTCCCGCCTTCCGCGCACGCGCTCCGGTCATGGTGCTGGCCAGACTGGAAAAATGCCTTCACTCCTCTGTACGGTGTTATATAACACAATATAAAGTTTAGTGATATTTGTGATTTTATTGGTATATATGTGTATAATGTATATTTAATATATGTTTAACAAGTGTAGACAAGTGATTGCAATAAGGCCGTTCACAAGGACACCAAGTAGAAATAAGGAAGTGTAAGCCGATTGGACAGACTACAGGTCTCAGGATATAAATGGTGCTACTACCCCGCAATGATCTACGTCACTGAGGAAGCATCTTGCAAAACGCATCTGACTATTGGGCATCACAGGCCACCGTACAGAGGAGTGAAGGCATTTTTCCAGTCTGGCCAGCACCACGACTGGAGCGCATGCGCGTGCGCAGAAGGCGGGAGCTGGAAAAAGGAGAAAGACAAATGGGAGGAAGTCCAGTCTGTGCACGAGTTACGGGAGTTCCCCCTTGCTGTGAAATTGTACCCTTATATACCACCTCACCAGCTGGAACGGAAGCCACAGGAAACTACCAATCTTTTGGAAGGATGCTCTGTGGAGTCTGGAGACACCTCCTCTCTATGCCAATAAATATTGGCCGCTTGTGAGTTTTTAATCTCTATTTTATTTGTTGATAATAAACAGTGTTACACTATGTTTCCCTTCTTCTCCCTATTTTGAGGAACCATCAAGAGGCCACCCTCCCCCCCATCCCTAGTTGAAGATCTGTTGGTTAATACATATCCAGAGTCCTCTCAACTACCACAGAAGACCTCATATCCCCATGTAAGTGTGGTTAAATATACAGCTATATATTTATTACTACACTCCTGGTACCCCTGATTGTGTCCCCTCACCCCCTTTCCCTTATTTTACATGTACTCCTGAGCCACAAGTGGAGACAAGCGCCGGAGGATCCACTCCGTTTCAAAAGAACTTATGTGCACTTACTACTGACCAATTGAGGGCTGGAAAGATTCAATCCTAGGGTCTGGGATCCTTATGACTGAAATCATTTATTAAACATGTATGCGAAAATACAAACATAATGCATGATAAAATAACAGGGGGAAATGCGATAGTGGAGATAACTACAGTATATCATCACACAGTAGTTTGTGATGGGCAGGGACAAAGTGACTGACGTCACGAAACACATAGGGTGGTTTTATATCTGGAGAATTTGGAATTACCCAGTATACCGAGGCTGCTAACAGGTAGTGCACACACTTTTTGGCAACTTGATTGAAGAGAGACCCAGCAATGATAAATGAAACAATAAGCCTCCGGTATTGAGAACAGGGAGTTGGGTAATAGTAAGCCGGATAGAGGTACAGGGGGACACCTCCCTAGGGGGCGCCCCCAAGTAAATCACAGCCCGGCACTAACCACCTCAATAATCTCCCTGAAATACCGCGTGGAGGTTAGGAGTACTCACGAAAAAGCCGTCCCTGTTGGTGCAGGGAATTCTGCAGCGGCTTCCTCCTCTAGTGTAGCTGGCGTCAGTGTGCTCCTCCGGAAATGATGACACAGGAAGAAGGGGGTAGGATGGTCCGTGGTTCACAGCAACTTCAGCAGCCAACGCATGGATGTCTAAAAAAACTTTATTGATCGCTAGCAGCAAACATCAGGCAACCACTCTAACATGTTTCGTCCAGGCTATGGACTTTTTGAAAAAGTCCATAGCCTGGACGAAACATGTTAGAGTGGTTGCCTGATGTTTGCTGCTAGCGATCAATAAAGTTTTTTTAGACATCCATGCGTTGGCTGCTGAAGTTGCTGTGAACCAGGGACCATCCTACCCCCTTCTTCCTGGTTTTATATCTGGCTGAGACTTGTATCATCCCTTTCCGTACTGTATGTGCATTGTCCCCCTCAGACTTTGCCTCAGCTCTTTGAGCTTCATTGCCTTCCCGAGCACTCCCCCTGCCCTCGCGCTGTGGTGTGATGTCACCGGCACATCGCGCGACCTGGTGGTCTGTGTGTATGGTGCCGGTGATCCCTCCTACAGCGCGCAGCCCCGGTCCTCCCCTGTGGTACTCCTCACTCACTCCAAAGGTCTGTGTGTGGCACAGCAGCGGTCGTTCCGGCAGTGTGGATCCCTGGAGGCTGCTGTTTCTATTCCTTGCAGAGGCTCCGGTCTGAATCTAAGAACAGTTGTTCTACGGGTCTATACCATTCAGCATTGCTGTAAGTAGGATTCCAATTTTACTCCTACTGGATGTCACAGCTTTATTAGCGTCTCTAGCCCAACTTACATGTGTATGTTGTTTTATTTATATTTTATACACTTGCATTAAATTTGTAATTATTTTTTGGCCAATCTTTTCAGTGCTTTTTTGTTTGTATTTGAGTTGCACTATGATCTTTTTTCTTTTGTCTTTTTTGTTTGGTCTTACATGTTTGTTTGTCCTTCTATGAGACTCCATTGAAGATTCCTCCCAGGACTCCTCTCCATTCGTATTGGACTTTATGTTTGTTCAGAATCTATTTTTACATTTCGGAGGCGCCGGTTTTTTCTCTGTAGAGACCCATGTAAGCTGAAGTGCCGGATCTTATATTGGAACAGCCCACCTGGTGTCATAAAAGCATTTTTTTAGTGTCCTGCTGTAGTGGCACCTGCCAATACACCTTAGTTAGGTCAAGGGTGGTTAAATATTGGGCATCGCCTACCCTGTCCATCAGCTCGTTAACCCAGGGCATAGGATAGGTATCAAATTTGGACACTGCATTAAGTTTCCTAAAATCTTTAAAGAACCAGATTGAGCCATTTGGTTTAGGAATCAGCACGCTTGGTTGGAAGCGTTTCATAAGAAAACCTTTAAGTAGCGATCAGTCTTTTTTTTTGCATTGCCCCTCCTGCCAGAGATACAAGAGGCTATTGGGGTGTGGTCCCTGATTTTTACAGTATGTTTGATCATGGCAACTTCAAAAGGAGAAAAATCGGGTTTAATCCATATAAAATTCGTCAATCCCAATCCAGCAATGTAACAGCTCCGGCAACAGCGCCAGCACCGGCACCAGCACCGGCTTAAATAACGGTTCGACTGTTAGTGAAAACCTGTGAGTGGCAATCCTTGCAACCTTTCCCCACCAGAATACCTGTAAAATTTACAGCCTGAGCCTGATTTCACGTACCGGTACCAGCAAACTTGCATTTACCAAAAAGATTCCTAGCTTCATCAGCTGTCAACTGCAGGTGTAGCAGGCCAGCTATCACCTGTCAACTATAATGCAGACTACAGGAGTGACAGTGGCTCATCTCCACCCGTTTGGCAAAGTTTATAATGAAGGTAAATACAATGTACAGTACAGTATTAAGTTTAAAGCTGCAGTTCAAGCTGCCGTTTAAAAAAAAATATTCTTTTTAAAAAAAAACAATACATTACAGTATGTGCATCAAAACAATATGCACACAGACAAGTGATTAGCTACAGTAAGCTGCAGATCGGTCCGTTCTCCTGTAATCAATCACTTTGCTCAGGGTTATTTAATTCAATTCTTGCACAATTATTGAAAATGTAGTCCTGCAATATGATTGACTGAGCAGTTACTACAGTAGATACAATTGGTGGACAGCTAGGGAGAGGGCTGGGCTCAAGGGCCAGAGCCTATCAGAAGTTTGTTCTCAACCTACAGATGCACATGTACTGTAGGATATTGCCTGAACAGTTGCGTTAATTCCCAATGACGCGACATGACGCATGCGCTATACAGGAAATAATATCATCATTTTTTGTTCGCCAGAAAAGAAACTTTGACATCAAGCTAAAAAAGGCAAAAGGAGGGATTTCGATGGACCTCTAATATCGCTTTTTTTTAAAACGTTGCTTGCACATTGTGTATCTGATTTAAAAATCCAATTAGGCAAAACATTTAGAGTGACAGGGCAATTTGTATTGATTAGGATAGAATAATTGTGAGCTTTATTGAAAACCTTATACAGTAAATACAGTAAATATATATTACACTTACCTTTTCCAGGCACCCATGATGAAGGCCATCCTCATCTTCATCTTCATCCTGCCCATGTCCCTCCAGTGCTTATACACCCTCCCCCACTACCCACCCGTGAGGCCTAACCACCCTCCACCACTGCCCAGATGGTAGGCCTACCCTCATACCCTTGGGCCAATACATACTTCCCCCACCCCAAGTACCCACAATAAAAACAATACACAGCCACACAATAAACATCATTATATTTATTAAATACATAACCCACCCCCTGGGAACTCCTGTGGGCCTGGGGTATTAACCCTGTATGTAAAAGAATAAATCAGGTATTTATGGGGGGGCTCACGGGGTGGGTTATGTAGTGTTTATTTAATATAGTGCTGTTTATTGTGGTTAATGGGGGTGGGGGAAGTAGGTATTATCCGCAATCCAGGTTGGGTAGGCCTCCTTGTAGGTAGTGGGTGGTTAGGCCTCACGGGGTGGGTAGTGGGGGAGTGTGTATAAGCCTCCCGAGTGGGGAGTGAGGGTGGGTTAACCCATTAATGACTATAGCGGTTAATGACCGCTAAGGTGATAAAGGGGTTAGGGGACATTATTTTTGCTATTTTGATTGTTTTGTATGTTTTGCAGCACCAGAGGGACATGGGCAGGATGAAGATGAGGATGAAGACGGCCTTCATCGTGGGTGCCTGGAAAAGGTAAGGGTAATTTGTATTTATTGTATTTATTGTAATTAATGTATTTTAAATGGCCAAATGCATTATTATCCATATGTGGGTAATAGTAATTTTGCCCATTACTGTATTGTATGTGTTAGGGGGCGGGGCGGATGTGTGTTGTGCTATTGTGCCTTAACCCCTTCATTGCCTTAGCAGATAGCCGCTAAGGTAATGAAGCTGCTTTAATGTATTTTTATTAATAGTGTGCGGAAGCAGGGGGTCTCCTGAGCTGAACCGCATTGATTTCAGCCTCAGAGACCACTGGCTTCCCGAGTTACAAAGCCCCACGGGTGAAACGCATTAGAGCGCTGAGGGGGACTCTTTCTCCCCTTTTTTATCCATGTTTGCCATGAATCAATAAAGGCTTATATATATTTTTGCACAGTCCAGCCTTTTTGCCATTTTTTCAAAGCAGTGCCCGCTGATCACTTTCTTCACGGAGAGGATGCCTTGTTACTTCATTCCAAAAACAGCCTGGAGCACGCCAACTTGAATAGACCAGACAAAGAACTAAGTAAGTTGATTTCTTATATTAAAGTACCCCAGGGGATCAGCCACCTTAAGTGCGCAATTTATACATCTGAGGGGTCCATAGCAGGTTGCAAAACCAGCTTGGTCAACCTTCTGTATGCCGCCAGGCTGCTCCCACACTAGGGGAGAGTCAGCAGACTCAGCTGCTTTCCATCACGAACATTAACCCCTTATGGTCTGATATCATGTTGCTGATTTAAATGGACTTTATTATACCCCTGGAGTGAATCTCTGCAGCACAGGGAAATTTGAAGGGGCTCCACCCTTTCAAGATTGTTTTTGAAAAGAAGAGCCAGCCTACAGTAGCAAAAGTTGAAGGTATTGAATAATAAATAATATATATAGAATAAAAGATATACATTTTTATTTTTGGGGTTTCTTAGCAGAGCCATATTGTACACGCATGAGCGGAAAAAATATTTAACATTCGGAAGAAGAAGCGATGTTGTATTTTTTTATTACTCCTTTTCCCTTTATTATCCTGTATAAATACAACACTTAATTTGTACAAAATACTTCTTTCACCATCCAGTATGAACTCACACACACTTGCAGAACTGTATGGCAATAAAAGACAGGTTGAATTGCTATTAGATTTTTAAGACAACAACTCGCGATCGATCACTTGAGTTTTCGACGGTATTGCAGACCGCGCTAAAATGCAATTTTCTGAACCCGATAAAAACCAGAGTCAGCACGCGTCTTAAGGCGGTACGGTTGAAAGAAATTGCGTGCCATCAGATGGGTATTCCGAGGTATACGCCGCGTGATTTGTTAAAATAATGGCCGCTTTAACTGCCTGTCATTTACCCTCCTGCAACCGATAGGGCTTATCATGAATAAACTTCCCAGGTCCTGTATGTATGCTATGCTCAATGACTGAGGTTCGGGGGGAGAAAATTCAGGCATTGCGCACAAGGATTTCCTTCACCTCTTGTCTCTGTGGAACAGACAACAGGTCTGCAATTTCTACATCAGGAACAGAAGGTGCCCAAGAGGGAAAAACAGCCTGAGTCTCAGCAACCAATATTTCCCTCTGTTTCAAGGGGTTTTAAGAGGTTCACATGATATAACTGTTCTGGTTTTCTCTATAACTCTATAATTAACCTCTCCTATGCTTTCTATGACTTTTTGGGTCCCAGCCAGGTACAGCCGCGGACTCTTTTATTTTAAACTTCTCGGTTATTTTCCGGTGACTTTTTCTGAATGCCACGCACTTTACCGCGTTCATGCCACATTCATGCCGGCCGTCACCCACGCTCACCCGCGCTTGATCTGTTTAATGATAATGGTTCGGATTTTATTGGTTGCAATTCTTCGCGTATCCGCCAGGTGGCAGATATTCATGAATTCTAATGAATTCTAACGTACATGCGCTTCAGTAATGTGTCGACTTGCAGGTGTTTAAAAATACCACAGTGGTCCATTGTGAATTGACCTTGGTACTGAAGAAGTTACAACACTGTATCTATTTAGGCATTTCATATTAAAAACTTAATGCAAAGTGTCTGTTGTTCTATTGTCCAGAGAAGTCCAGAGATGAGTACACCACTGCAGTCCGTGTTCAAAAAACCCGACATAACGTACGCTTATTTAATATGGTCAGCAATTAGTGCAGCAGATGATAAGATGGCCACAGTTTGTCAAATGTATAAATATTTTATCGAGAATTATGACTTTTACAAGTTTTCACCAGATGCTCGTGTGTGGAAGCATGCAATAAGGAAAAATTTATGTATCGATCTGTGTTTTTTCCGTATTGATCCCGCACCCGGTGTTAGAGGAGGGTATTGGTTTGTTGCCCCTGAATTTTTCAATATCTTTGATCATGGAGACTTCACAAGGTCATGTAAACCCAGTTAGAATCGTCAGTCCCAGGCAAGCAATGCACCAGCGCCAGCGCCAGCGCCAGCGCTAGCACCGGCTTTCAGTAACGGTCCGACCGTCAGTGAAAAGCTGGTGACTGGCAACCCTTGCTTTCTGTCCCCGTCTGGATACCTGCAGCCTGAGCAGGATTTCATGTACAGATACCAGCAAGCTTGCATGTACCAAAACGATTTGTAGCAGGCCCGCTGTCACCTGTTAACTACATGTATATTCAAGAATACAGGACTGGCAGGGGCTCGGCGCCATCCAATTGGCAAAGTCTATGGTGAGTACAGCTGCCGTATTTTATTCTTTTTTTAACATATCAATATCAATGCACAGTCAAGCTATTCTCCTGTAATCAATCGCTTTGCTTATGATTATTTAGTTCTATTATTTTAGTCACAATTCGCGAAAATGAAGTCCAGCAATATCATTGGCTGAGCAGCTTCTACAATAGATACTGAACAATTAGTGGACAGCTAGGCGCATGCGCATTGGAATCTTGTTGAAACGCCTTTGCGTGTCATCACATTTAGGCGCATGCGTGTATGTGAACAAGAGACGCCCCCGAGAAAATTATTGTTGGGACTGACCAAGGGGACTGTGGGTAATGACTAATTTGAACCAACCATTACAGTAATACTTTTATTTTTCCTCAGAAAAGAAACTTTGTCATCAGGCGGAGAACGGCAAATGGAGGGATTTCGATGGATTGCTGAATCTGCACATTGCTTAATCCGGAGGCAACAATTTAGTGGAAGTGCCATTTTTATTGATTAGGATAGAATAACTGTGAGCTTTATAGAAAACCTGAAACAGTATGTTGTTTTTTTTTCGTACAGTATACCAGGCCTGCACAACACGCGGCCCGTGGGCCACACGCGGCTCACCGGCACTCACTGTGTGGCCCGCGATGGTGGCTGCTTTCCCCCCTCCTCTTCCTCCCGAGCCCCCTTTCCCTGCCCCCGCGAGCCGATCTCCCTTTCCCTGCCCCCGCGAGCCGAGCCCGCTCCCCCTCCCCCCGCGAGCAGAGCCCGCTCTCCCTCCCCCGTGAGCCGAGCCCGCTCTCCCTCCCCCCACGAGCCGAGCCCGCTCTCCCTTTCCTTCACCGGGGGAGCCAAGCCCGCTCTCAAGTGCGGCACTTTCGGTGCCCGCTGCTTGCGAGCGAGTGCACGCAGTCCCGCCATGATCGGAAGTGAGGAGGTGATGTGAGGTTCAGGGGGATATATCCAGGGGGATATGTGCAGGGGGGGTGATGTGCAAGAGGAGGGGGGTGATTTGCAAGGGGAGGGGGGCTGATGTGCAAGGGTAGGGGGTGATGTGCAAGCGGGGGGATATGTGCAGGGGGGGTGAGGTGAAGGGGGGGTGATGTCCAGGATGGGTGATGTGAGGGGGTGATGTGAGGTGCAGGGGGTGATGTGAGGTGCAGGGGGGTGATGTGCATGGGTGTGTGATTTGTGCGTTTTGTGTGGTTTGTTTTGTGGTGTTTTGGTGGTGCTTTGGGTGTGTGGAAAGAGTAGCAATGAAATTAAGCTCTATGGATAATTCTAACCTTTTGATGGATGTGATAAGTTTTTACCATACGGGCCAATGGCATTAGTGTCAGCAGTGAACTGGGCATTATGGTTGTAACATGTTAAGAATGTGAATTGGTGGCAAGGATCATGTTTGTAACTGTACGGTAATTAAAATGTTGTGGTATTTTAAACATCCAAAATATCGGTATCTGTTTATTGGAGAATCTTGGTTACGCTTGCGCTCTAGTGATCTGCTCATACAAAATTGCAGTGTTTAAAAAACAAGTACGTGCTAACTGTCATCTGTGTGGAGGAGTAGAGGTTTAAAGGGGAAAAACAAAACTGCATCAATTTTTTTCATGACCGGTGTGCAAGGTAAAACTGTCTTCTGGCCAAGATCTGGAAATTGATAGGGTTTTAAAGGAATTACGCGGGCCTTGCTATTTTCACGGGAGGCTATTGTTAAATAGCCTTTAGGACCAAAACTGTTTAGTGACTTTCATATGGTGTTAAAAACAAGAAACTTAACAGAGGATAGGGGCTCGCTTTTATAAGTCACCATTGTAGATTCCTCTTGCTTCGGCAGTTAAATGTTTTAAGATCTACAGAAAAGGCATATGGAGGGTTTAAGTTTTAGACGTAACCATATTTGTAACAGATGACAACTGATTTTTGTCCCTGCCTTATGTATAACCTGCTTGGTGGAAACCAATTAAAATCCAGTTGTGAGAATTCAAACTACGAGTTCTCTTGAATTCGTACAGCTCCGAGGTCGTATGCTATTAATATTGAAAAGAATCCCATATATGTTGCGTTAAGTAGCTCCCGAGAGGAAGTTTGGTTGTGTTGCCCTAGAAGGATCCGATCTGCATCAAACAGTTTTGGTGACCAGAAGTGGAATGTTCGCACAGGAAAAAAGGGTGAGTAAAAAAGATTCTTTTTATTGTCTCTCACCTTTTCCCGCTGCGCAACTAAGGGGCAAAACACCTAAATTTATAGGGCAAAAGAAACTTAGGGGAGAGTCTATTGTTTTAATGTGGTTAAGTACCCTTGAATCAAGGGTAAAGGTCTCGATTTATGTCAACAAAGGGGAGAGTCCCCTAATTGGTTATCGAGGGTAAGGTCTTGATTTATGTAACAATGGGTGAGGGAGACATATTGTTTATCAAGTGTAAAGTCCCTGATAAGTAAAATGGGAACAGTATATGAATTTCCTTCAATAGCATGGCCCAATTAAGTTAAGTGAAGTTTAAGTTTAAAAATTGTTTAAAGTTAGTAACATTAAAGGATTGTTTAATGTTAAGTTAAGGGGATTGTAAGTTAAAGTGCAGGTAGTATTGTGTAAAGTTAAGTTAATAATTGTTTATTAATACGTGCGGCATAAAAGTAGTTAAAGATTTCTTCTGTAGAAACTAATTATGGGGCACAACATTTCTGTCATCTAATAAACCAGAGGGTTAATGATAAACGTATAAGGGGGACTAAAAAAAGAAAAAAATTGCTAAGAAAAAAATAACAGCAAGTTATTCCCCTGTAAAGGAAGCCAGACAAGCCTAAAGAATTTGCAATAGAATAATGGGGGGACTATTATTGCGATCCGTTTTTGTGAATAATTTTGGCGCGGCTGGTCCAGGATAGAAAAGATGGAATCTAGTAACCCATCAATTTCCCCGGGATGGTCTCTTTTGATGACTTTCATGTACATTATGATAAAAGGGACATGTTGGGAGGAACCCGATATGGCCATGGTATGGTGGAGGGGTGACCAGCCAAAGTGGAATCATAAATATCATCAATGAGGGAAGAAGTGGCAGTGCTTTATGGGGTGAGATTGCGGCCTGCCATTATGGATTGGTGAAAATTCCCCACATACCCATGGAAACAGTATGTCCCTTGTTTGCACATTGTCTACTCTACACGCGGTGCAAACTGCCCCGAGTAGGCTCACAGAAACCCCCTCCCAAACATCCCCTCTATCTACCCATAACCGTCAGCCCTCGCAAACCCCCCCTCCCTCACTGTCAGTTGCATTTGCACGGATGAAGGATAATCCTTGCAGCCCAGCAATCTGCATAACCAAAGATCTTCGGTTGCGTCTCAGGTCACAGTCCCAGGTACAGTCCCAAAATTGGCATCCCATTCCACAGCGCAGCTGTTTTAGCTGATGATGAAAATAAGTCAGGGAGTGAGACCGATCAGGGTGGAATAATAGACCAATACACTTCTGGTTACTGCGGGTAACCACTAGATCTCACACGCAGCAAAAAATATCAGGAAGCATAAAGAAACATTAGGAAAAAAAACCAAAAAGGCTAAATCCCCAAGGATAATTCCTCTCAGAACAGCAGGATTATTTAATTTTGGTTTAATTTCTAAAACCAATTGGGGAGGTTGCAATGAATGAGCAAAATTCTTACTGGTCAGAGTCCCATGTAGGGTGAATAAAACACTCTCGAAACAAAAAAACAGATGAGTCCCAGCCCAAACACTGGGAGGTACGTATCCTCTGCACATGTTTCATCTGTAGCTATGCCCTTATGGACAGTGGGTGAAACAGATAGTTATAAAAACCCCAGATACACTTGTTATGAATGCCTGGGCACAAGGGTTGCCCTGACCCCACTAAACACCCTGAGGCGCTTGCGGTTTTAGGTATTTAAAAAAGATGTTACCAAACCAGTTGAAATTGTTGGGTTCATGATTATATTTTTTTATTAGATCTAGTCACTAAACATGCAGGTATTAAATGGAAAGGAAGTGTAGAACTCTTGAAACACGTTTGATAATCCTGCCTGTAACTATTGACAATCATTGGGGAATGTCTTGAATGGATAACAAGAAAAGTGGAAACAGGTCTTGGATGTATTTAAAAGCACATGGTTCTAGACAAGATATATATGAGGGCTATCGCGTGTGTGCAGAAACAAACGAAACTGTCACTGATTTTTTAAGAAGGTTTAAAGAGTGTTGGAAGAATGACTATGGCTTATCATTAGATGACGCTATTGCTCCATTGTATATTCATCACGCGATGAATAAATGTTGCACAGTAAAGCACACATTTTAGGACTGTGTTTTGATGGGTGGCACAAGCTAAAATAAGCAGAATGGGTGTGTGGGACATATTGCCGTCAAGGATTCCTGACTGTTCTATACTATGATCATATCTCCGACAGGCAACTCTCAAGACATGCCAGATGGTTTATCCAATGGAAACAATGATCAGAGTCGAGCTATCCGGACACTGAAGCCTTCCTCTGCTCTTGCTCTGCTCTTGGACTGCCAAACTATCAGCACACGTTTCACACCTGTCTGCTCTGAAGGTGGGAGCGACTTGGGGGTTGGTCCTTGCTCAGGAACACGGCTGTGGTATATGGCCCGGTGTTTTTATCTAAAAGTACTACCTTTGTGGTGAAGGGGAAATGCCGGCATGGTTAAGGGCCGTAGCCGCCTGTGCCCATGAGGTTGAAGCTGCTCAGACCATTGTTCTTTCACACTCTTTGTCTTGCATACAACACACCAAGTTTAACATATCCTTAACAACATCACCACACAGCACATGACAAGCTCAAAGGAAAAACAGGTATGAAAAAAATTTTAACGGCAAACCTCTTATCTGGTTGTCAAAGTATTACCCCTCTCATGCAGGGCCCGCTGGGGTATACTACACAAGTTACTTGCCTTGTCAATGACACAAATGACAAACAGATGACCCAGACGACAGTTCAGGACATGATTGTGCTCAGACTTTAAGGGAAAGGAGGACAATCTCCAAGATATGACTTACTTCATCCCCCCCTTGGTCCACCGGTGACATTGAGTTGTAGATGGGTCTTGCTCAAAACCTATGGATGGTGTTTTTCTGACTGGTTTTGGCAGTTGACAGATGCCTGACAACTGTTTAAATGGGCAAAGGCTTTTGCCCTTTGAAAAGCTTGCTGACTTGGTAGCCCTGACGCCAGGCCTATATAACTGTTGCTGACAAACCAGTTAACCATCTATCTACAGATTTCCCGGTACGTTTGGGTGGTACTTGATTTTAGGGTAATCTGGAAGAACAGAGGTTTCCGTACATCAGAACAGTAAGGCAATTTCTCATGCACAGCTGGTTGTAGATCTTCAGATGCTATTTGATGTTGCCTCACAGTTAGCTATTGTTAAATGCAAAGGGCACAGTAAAAGGGATCAGCTTATGCGAATGGCAATAAATTTGGCAGATATTGGTAGCTAAGGATGCGCATATTGCCCAGTTTCATCCCCAGTATCCCGAGGAATCACATACCACAATACACTCTGATATTGCAACCACCCATCCCACAGTTTGACATATTATCTCTTCAAGCTCACATCCAAAGAGGATGTTTTCATTTTGGGATAAAGAAGGTCTGACAAAGGATGTGCATCTCTTTATGTCAGACAAGGAGGGAGGGTGGGTATAACCAAAGACAGCAGCACCAATTTTTATCAGTCATTTTCATTCTTTTGGTCAAATTTTTCGCAAAAAACCTGAAACAATTCAGTAAGTTCTGCATTAAAGATCTCCCACTGTTAGTAGAGACACAATTATCTAGGTGTTTGACCTGTGCTCGAAAACCCACGGGACTATTCACGGAGCACACACGACATTGCCACCACCTGATGGGCCTATGCAGGGTTTACAAATTGCGATTTAAGCAACATGCCTAAGCCAGGGTTAAATTTACAATTTCTATGGTGTAATGTGGATCAGTTCTCCAAATTGGTAGAAGATTTCCATCTGCAAAGGAAGATGCCAAAACGGTGGCTAAAAATTTTGTATAAGGAAGTTATTCCTCGTTTTGGATGCCATTGGTTATTATATGCACAAAAGGTACCCAATTTACGCTAAGTCACACCAGCACATTGTACACTGTTGTGCATTGACTGGAAGTTTTCATATTCCATATCATCCCAGTCACTCTGGTTTCAGTGGAGCGCACACAACAGGACGATCAAAGACAAAATCAGGAAGGGCACTAATGGCACCTTTCGAAATTGGCATGATCATTTGCCTGCCGTAATAGCAGGATAGGATGGACCCCAAACAAAAACTACTGGGGACTCTCCTTTTGAAATTTTAATGGGTAGGCCTTTTCCCACCCCTGGCACGAAACATGGACACCACTAGTAGGGAATGACTTGCCAAGTATAACTGAGGGAATAGTGTAAAACACAACTTATTGAGAAATGAATGGACATCTATGGTGATGTTTCCGTCTCTTTGCCTTCTCCGTCAGGGTGAGGACTACCAAAACCCTTTAAGCCTGGAGGACAGTGTCCTGGTCAAAAAGCTCTCGAGAACAAGACCCTGGATCCTCCTTCGGACCACCTGTCACCGTTATCGCCGTCAAACCCGCAACTGCCATACTCACAGACGGACAGCCCAACATGGATCCACGCAAGTCGGTCAAGACCGCACCATGGCTCCCATGGTCACCCATCCTGGACTGTCGGCAAGCTCCTAATGTTCCACCACATGTTTATCCTTTATATAGTTTTGTATTTCCGGACTAATTGGGGATTAACTGCTTGCATTGTGTACCACAAAGACACCACACCATTAGTTATAGGTTCATATACAATACAGCACAACCGACCAAAAGAGAGCTGTAAATAGTCCTGGGAAAAGGCAATATATATATAAGTCTCTAATAGTTGTTCATCGAGAAACCGAACCTAATACTAATGGGTGGCTGTGGACATGGTCCACCATACTGTAGCTTAACATGGGCTACCAGACAGAGTACCTATCCCTTGAGTCAATCCAAGTTACAAGGAGATAGTAGAAAAGGATCTTTCATGGAATTTACCCTGACGAACAAATCTCAAGAAGAAGGAAAGGAGTTAGATCAGATCCATCTTAGCAAAAAAGGTTTGTAGCCGGAGCCATATGCTACCAGAAATGGAACAGAATTATCAGGGAGATTCAATTTCTCTATGGCACTCTGAACTGTCAGGAGGCAGTGATCACATTGACTTTTAATATTACCTCTTATACACAAAGTGAAAATACGATATTTGATTCTCTGAAATTGACCATGAATTGTAGTGAGTCTTCCAAAATTCAGTTACTTATAATAACACCGCCAAGATATGTACCAGTAACCCCCCCAAGTTGTCACACGTGGTCAGAGCACACAGCTCCATACTTGGAGAGTATGGATAAACCCAAACACGAACCAATCAGTTCTGGTCAATAAATGTTTGTAAGTGCTGTTATGGTTTAGCAACAGTAGTTGTAAATATGCGTGCTTGTATAAGGTACCACATCACGTGACCTTGCCCATTGTGCCTTGGAATGCGTGCTCTGCCGGTTGAGAGAAGTTAGGTAGCCACAGATGTACGAGGTGCACGCACAGCAAAGAAACTGGATCCACGGGGACAGCAGGCAATATAAAAAGAAATCCATTATTGAAAAAGACATGGTGCAGGACAGGAAGGGTGCAGGAAAAAAGCCTCTGTCTCTAACGCGTTTTCACGCCTGTGTGCGCTTCGTCGGAGATTACAGGTAGGTGTGCCATACTCGCCCTCTTATAGTGGTGGCCCAATTTGCTAAATTTGAAACACAGCCGTGAAAATCAAAAAACGGAAGTGACGCGGGCTGTCTCAATGAACCGAAAATGACGTGTCGCGATCGCGGGTCAACATGTTACACTGCGTCCCCGCCTTGATGCACATGCATCCAACCTCGTGGGGAGACTGCCAATTGCAAAGTTTATTACTTTGTGGGGTATATGTTAATCCAAATAACTAAATGTGTAATCCGCTCTATTTTTTGCCAGAAGAGCTGCTCGCTTCAGTCGGACCGTTATGGATATGTCTCCCACCAAGAGAGCGAGAAATACCAATAGTCTTGGATTCGTCAACCACCCATATGTTTCATCTCTGATTATCAAACGAGATACCTAAAAGAGATAGGTTTCTGCAGGAACATGGTCTCTTTGGAGTTTCTCCCTTGGAGTTTTTCCTCTCCTGAGGGTTTGCAGAAGAATAAATGGGATTGGTCAATTGATTTGTCTCCGAACAATAGGAGGGTGCAAGGTTAAAACAGTCTTCTGACAGCTCTGGAATTGATAAGGTTAAACAGAATACGCTGGCCTTGCTATTTTCACGGGAGGGCTATGGTAAATAGCCTTAGACCAACTGTTTATGCTGTCATTGGGGTAAAACAACAAGGCTACAGAGGATAGGGCTGCCTATAAGTCACCATGTATATTCCTCTGCTCAGAGTTAAATGTTTTAAGCTCTACAGAAAAGGCATCAATCTTATGTGAGGGGTACAGGTAAATTTAGATGTAACCCATATTTGTAACAGATGACAACTGTATTTTTGTCCCTGCCTTATGTTAAACAAGCTGCTTGTGAACCATTAAAATCCAGTTGTGAGAATTCAACTACGAGCCTCCTTGAATTCTTACAGCTTCGAGCTCGTATGCTATACTATTTGAAAGAATCCCATATCTGTTGCGTTTCAGTACTCCCGGGAGAAGTTATGTTTTGCTTGCCCTAGAAGGACCTGATAGAGATCTAACAGGGGCTAGAGGTATATTGTACAGTCCTTACCTCTAGAGCCTGTCTTCCGACCTGGGCTAAAAGATCCCGGTGTTTGTATCAAATTCCCCGATCCACGTAGCGAAAGTGCCCTTGGTGGCATGAAATACGCTTTACAGAGAAATTTGCAGGCACAGTCCCTGCCCTATTGAGCTTACAATCTAGTTTTTTGTGTGCCGAGGCACAGGGAGATAAAGTGACCTGCTTCAAACTCAGTGCCAGTCAGTGTCTTTATCCACTGAGCCACTCCTTCTTCAGGGTAGTGGAGAGACAGTCAAGTGTATATGTTATTATAAGAATTAAAAATAATCATACATTTATTTGCATATGTGTTGTGATAAATAAGTAACGGTGACGTCTCATCCTAGTGCAATGAGACAGCGGGTCTGAGCTCGGAGCGGAAGTAAGCGTGGTGGCGTAGCCTTGATGCTGGGAGCACACCACGGAGTCTCTTTAACAGCCTGACACGGAGGGGAGGTCACTCGGTGTTTACCTTGATCAATAATAACTTCCCTGTTGGAGTAGGAGTCCAATTTTAAAACCCACAGATGAGAGCTTCATAGCCGTGTGTTCTTTATCAATTTAGACAATTGTTTTATCTTCATTTATATATTTTTTATTAAACTGTACCAACATTTTGAGCATTCTTTGTTTGCGGTTTTATGTTTGTTTTGTCCCTTTTTGTTTTTTTATTGCATTTTTTATTATTATTATTATTTTTTAATTATTTATTTTGTTTTGTTTGTTTTCATTATTTAGCAGTGTTGCACTATGATGCTTTTTTGTTGCTATTTCCACATGTTGGAGAACATATTCAAGACTTTTTGGACCAATTGAACATTCAGACTGAACATTTGGTCAGAGTTCATTTTTGGTGTTTTCAACGGATTTTATATTTTCTAGGCGACGGTAATTTTGTTGGTTTTGGAAATGCTTGCTTTTATGTATTTTAAATGTATTTTTCTACTGTTTAGAAATGTTTGGCTATTTATTTATTTATTTTATTAGTATGATGGCATTTTAGGGTGTGTTTTAAATTGTTTATTTTCGGGGAGGGGTTGCTGTTTGCTTTTAATAGTGGCTTTCTTTTTGGTATTTTCGATTTTGTCTGATGGTGTTTAAGTTGAGCTTTATTTATTATTGAGTGTTTTGTTTGGAGTTTGCTTTTTAAAGTGGGTTAATTTGCTTTGAATTTGAAGATTGTGTTTATTTGGAGATTTACTTATGAATACATGGTTTTGTTGTGTGGGGTGAATTGGTAATTCTGGTATTTATTTGGATTAATGATTGGTGGATAATTTTGTTCTGTTTACTTGTTGTTTTGTTATCTGTTTTTATTTTCTGTTGTATTGATTGCATTGGATCTTGTTTTGGATTGTGTATTTTAGGTGACCATTGACTGGCATAGTGTTAAAATGTGCCCTATTAAATGGGCATGATGTACCCACGACATTCTAAATGTTTTATTGGCCTTTGTTATCATCTAGTTGGCTATGCAAGGGTTTTATTTTGCAATGTTATGTTGTTTTATTTGGGCCTGTTTTTAATTCCTTCACCATTTCTTGCTATAGTAGTAAATCATGCCATATTATATGAGCATGACGTACCCACAATACCAATGAATGGGTGAGGGTGGGGGTAGGCCTGGGGTGGGTGGTTAGGCTCGGGTGGGTTGTGGGCGAGGGGTGGGTTAACCCCTTACTTATATAGCGGTACTAAGTGCTAAAATGATTAAGGGGTTAGGGGACATTAGATTGTATTTTTTTATTGTACTGTATTGTTTGAGGCAACAAGGACGTGGGTAAACGGAGGGATGAGGGGTGAAGATAGCCTTCATCTTGGCGTCTGCAGCAGGAGTGAGTGAAAATGTTATTTACCTTTTGTCAGCTTGTTAATGTTGTATTTTAAATGGGCAGATGCACATTATCCATATCTGGATAAATTAATCGTGGCCATTATTGTACTGTATGTGTTAGTGGTGGGGAGGGAGGGGGCCACTACCGCCTATAGTATAAATCCTGTGCATAAAAAAAAGCTATTTATGTATGTTATGGAGGTATACGGGTTGGTGGGGGCACGGGGGTGGGTGTGTTGTGTATTGCAATGTTTATTGGGGAAATTGCCCCAATAAACAATGCTATTGTGCCTGAACCACTTCATTATGAGTCAGAAAATGGAGGAGGATCCATGCTCAACCAAAATAGTTATATGATGTACGTGCTAGAGAGGTGCCTATCAGGGTTGAGGCAATGAAAACACAAGAAGAGAAAAGAACCCTTGGAGGCACCACACTCTAATAATAAAAATAATAACGTTTTATTGAAATCGAACTATACACAAATAATATCAATTTTAAAACCATACTAGAAGCGCCAAAGTGTCGCCAGAACTGTATATTGTCTAAGTGGGTCCTTGAGAAGCAGATGTGGTTATTAGAATCCCTGCCAACAGCAAATGCACAACAGTAACTCGAAACTGTGTGGATACTAGTGCTGGGTGATGAACACGTGGTTTGAAGGCTAACTAGATGGACAGTGTAGCCAAAGCTGTGTTTGCAGCCTGCACACAACAAACCACCTAAAGGCATAACATAAAACACCTATTACACTATAGTTGATTGTTTCAAAAGCTTGTTGCAGAGCAAGTATATTGTGATATCAGGGTTTTTGATGCGTGCAGTATGCACCAATCTCACATGTAGGTGATTGTATTGTGTGAGGAGATGTCAGCCTCACGTGACATGCGTGCATGTAAAATGGAGATTCCGACACCTTAATCTGGGCCTGTAGCTTGGAAGCAGGGGCTAAATTACCCGAGGCTGAAATCCATCCGGTTAGCTCAGGAGACCCCCTGCTCTTGAACAATATTAATAAAAATATATTAAGCGCTTCATTACCATAGCAGATAGTTGCTAGGTATGAAATATTTTTTATTGTGAGGTTGTGTTTGATCGTGTAGATAAGCAAGGTGTCTCCTGAGCTGAACGGAATTGGTTTCAGCCTTGGGGACCCCTTAATTCATGGATAACAGGCCCCGTTATGTGGGCCGGTATCCCCCTGCAGGATTTAAATCCCCGGCCACGTGACGCGGGAGCTTTTAAAAGCATAGGGACTACCGGCACCCCATAAGGGGCCTGTACTCATGAAGTAGGGGTCCCCGAGGCTGAAACCAATGCGGTTTCAGCTGTGGAGACCCCTGCTCTCATGTACACTAGTATTAAAATGTATATTTTTCAGTACGATCGCCTGTATAAGAGCTGTGCATGGAGACACAGCATCTCAATGCAAGCTCTTATAGGCTGATTTTTTTCCCCAGCTATTGTGCTTTAACAAGTTTAAGCATGATAGCGGGGGGGGGGGGGGGACAGCTCATGCGATACAAGCAGTTATTGCTCGGTTTTAACAAATGCCTCTCACTTTGTAGTGAAATCCCACCTCTGCAAAAAAACCTCACTGCTTAGTGCATAGCCCCTATGTACTTTAAGATGCAATGGTCTAAAAATGAGTAATTTCTAAAATGCAGTGGCTCTTTTAAAGAAAGTCTATTTAGAGGCATGCATGTATTTCCTCATTTTAAGAAAGTATTGAAGCTTTGACAAAAGTATATGAGGGTATAAAATTATAATTTGCATTTCAAAAGTATTCTGTGCTGATTAGGAGTGCCAAAAATATTAAATGAAATTAGAATAATAAATAAAATAAAAGCAGGAAAGGATTTGTCGTCAGCATGACAACAGTGCACACAAAACAATGATTGCCTATTAAGTTTGTATCCCAAAACGACACTGCACAAGAACTGTCACATGATAAATTGCACCTATTGTTGAGAAAAAAATAGTTCTTACACTAATCTCTCTGGACTGGTATTTAGCCTAAATGTCACTATTCTGCACTTCTTGTATTTCAGTCAATTAATCCTGCATTTAATCCATCTGATTGATGGGAATCATGTTTGCATATTTAACAATTATAATCGTCTTACTGATAGAGTCTTCCAAAGCACTGAGATGTAATTCAACAAAAACAAAGTTAAAAATCAAATAGTCAGCTTAGCAATTTATTAGTTTTCAAGTCTATCGTTTACAGTATTAATATTTTATGCAATGTAAATTACCCGAGTGGCAATACAAAGATACAACATCATTTCTGTAAAATAGAAGAGATATACAGTATTTTACTCCAATGGCATACTATTTTTTTCATGAATCTTACAAAACTGTAGTACCAATTCCCTATAAAGATGAGTACCAAAGTCACTTAAGCTCCTAATGTGCAGGTCCAAACAGAGAATCAATATGCCTATAAGGTGGCCAAAGGCAATAGTCTAGAGAATAACAGAGCAATCAAGTTCAATAAATGGGCCTAAGGAACAGTCGGATAATTCAGGCCCTGAGATGTCAATCAGAGCAATCTAAACATCATTATGTTCAAGGTAATGTCCAGAACAATCGCAATAGGAGAGGAAACATTGTTATGTAGGTAATGCACGTGGGGGTTAGACGTCATTGTTGGAAATCTCTCTATTGTCATCCTCTGCAGATGCAATAGGGCCACTGGCTCAAAATGCGTAGGTGGTTCATTTTTGTACCGTTCCATGACCAAATAAATATAAAATTTTATGGTGTCACCTCTCCCACGGATAGATTGGTGGCGCACCACCATTCTCAATTTGGTTCTTCTACAGTATAATCAGAATGCCTGATTCAGGATGTTTTGTCCAGGAGATAAGGTCTAAATGTTAGTTCCAACACAGCAGAATGCAAGTATTTGTACAAGCTGCAGCCGCCTTTATCCTAATACGGCCTAGCCGCGTCGCTTTGATAACAGTGGCCAGATGCGGTATGTTTGTTTTATTCCGGAGCGGTTTTGCGATATGTTAGCGATATGTTAGCGCTCTGATTTTTAGCGCTGGTCACAATACTTCTAATGTCTAAAACACAGGTGGGCGTTCGCGAGCTGTTGTCTTAAAAGTCTAATAGCAATTCAATCTACGTACAGTGCAGCCGTACTTTTTTGCAAGTCTGTGTGTGCGCGCGCAGTAATTGTAAATTGGAAGATTTATACAGTATTACAAAAATATAACGTCGCTCTTCTTCGACTATAAATTATCACATTTCTATATGTATTATTTAGTAATCAATACTTTTACTTCTTTTCATACTGTTTTATATTATGCACATGCGTGTACTATAAGTATGTCTCATTTGAACATTGTTGAAACGCATAGGCGTGTTTACAGTATCAAATTTTGGCGCATTAAACATATGATGACGTTTTGAAAATATTTATTTGAAACTGATAATCCATTATACAGCACTCTCGCCCCCGCACATACAAGGCTCAAGGATTTCAAATTCTATCTATACCTGTCCACACCATTCATTTGTAATGGATGCTTTCGGTTGAATCTCCCGACGTGGCATTACATTCCTGCGCATGGACTTGTTGATTTTAATGTGCATGCGTGTATACTTCAATTCAATAAGTTCAAGTCTGATTTTTTTTTTTTTTTCATTGTTTTTTTTTTTTTTTTTTCCGTTTATCGACATGGATTGCATAGCATTGCTGGATATTATGAGAATCAATCAGTAGCTGTAGCACATGCGCACTGTGATAATCCCTTCCCGAATGTAATTGTTAATCTGATTAGCTTCCTTCAACTATCCCCCCCCCCACCATTTCACACAAAAGCCTTATAGTACACATGAAATACAAATGTTTATCCACCTTACCGAATTTAATATGAAATCTGATTAGTCTTTATGGGCAGTTCAACCAACCCGCCAGGGGAGGGGGGGGGGGTGGTGTTTCTAGATTATCGTGAATGTATAGAAATATTTATTTTATTTTATCAGGAAATAAAAATACAAATAATCATGAATATACAAATTTTAGTCTTTATCTTCTTAGTACTGTGTTATTCTGTCAGTTGAAAATTGATTGCCGGTGGATGATATCATGGAAGAATAAAAAATACAAATAATCAGAATAATGCAATTTTTAAAATTAAAACAGAAATACAAATGTTTAGTCTTTCTCTTCTTCGTCAGGGCCACATTGCATTCTGTAGTTCATTGGAGAGGGTTTATGTAAATCATGACTGTAGATACACTATACAACACAGTTCAAACAATTTAACACATGCTACTCCCCTCCCCTCCGACCCGTCCTATTTTTGTGCAGATTCTCTGAAAAGGAAAGAAAAAAATGGTGCAGTTAAGTGCATATAATGGCTTGTGTGCAGTATAACTACTCCATATTGGACTATGCAGTTATACTATCAAACTGCTGTATACTGGAACTCATTATACATTAAACTATGTATATCTACAGTAAAATAATTTGTAACACGATTGGTAGTGCAGCTTTCTTTGAAAAGAAATAATGAGTGCAGTAAGTGCTGCTGCTGTATACTGTAAAACAATCTGTGCCATACTTACCTGTATCATACTATACTTGGTGTGCCTGTACTTACCATATACAGTAAATCATTCCACGGTGGTGTGATTCGTTCCAAAACTCAGTATGCCATTCGCCAACTCATCCTTTTTTGAGGGTTTCACCACATTTCGGATATGATCCTTCAGCTGATGCCAGAACCATTTAGATAGGATGAAGTCTGGCGATCTGTCATTGGAGGGGAAAAAAAGGAGAATACGTTTAAGAGATAACAGTAAACAGTGTGAAAAAATGAGGACATGTGTACCATACTTACACCGCTGGCGTCGTCACCCCAGTTGTTACACACAGGCAAGAACAAATGCGCAGTGACGCGGTGTGCTTGGGATCGTTGCCTGTAGAAACGGTGACCATCTGGGAATTCATGGGGATGTATGCCACAATCTCAGGCACTATTTTCTCTGGAAAAAAACTTTATTCCGGATTCCTGTAACAGAAAAGAAAAGTGCTCAAATAATCGACACTACAGTAGTACAGTACAGTGCTTAAGGCTACAGCATGTGACTTTGTGCATTATTTTACCATCAAAGATGATGATGCATCCGGTCCACGCCTAGAGGTGTCACCCACACACATGCATCTTCACTGGGTATTTTGAACGTGGCTTCATAGATATGGTCTTTTTTGTGGAATGCAAAGGTGGCAAATCTCTCCAGCGATAACAGTAGACTCGTCAGTAAAGATCAATCAATGAAAAGTTTCGCCACTGTCGATCCATGCCTGTGCCTCGACCACTCTTTGATTTGTTGACGTGTATATTAGTGTAGTCCTCTGCTCGTAAGACAAGAATATTTTTTAGTACAGTACAGTTTCTTAAAAACACATTTACCTTTGTACGTCCAGACTATACCTCAAATGTCCATATTTTCCATCCATTCTGTGTCTCATCTCTTGATGCTGGTTTCTGATACGGTTAGATTGTGATTTTTAGCAGAGTGTCTTGACCCTTAGACACTCTTCTCATCATTCTCTTCAATATTGGTTCAACCAGAAGAGTTGTTTCCCTACAGTATAAAGGAAAAACAACAATACGTACAGTAGGCAACAAGTACAGTAATCTCATTTATGCTCAGGCCTACAGTATGGCTAAATGTATATAATACATACACGTCACATTAGACACGCCCACTTTTAACACTCGCACCTCGTCGCCATGCATAAAGGTGACAAACATTGCATAGCCTCCCACTCTGTAGTTACTGTAGTTATGTAAATAACCGCAAATAATAAGATATAAAGATATAATATATAATATATATATATATAAAAACAGTAATAAGCATATAAATAACAGCAAACAATAAAATACATATACAATAGAAGATATTTATATAATTGATAATGGTACAGGTGTAATAACCTGTGACAGATTTGTACTGAAATGGTGGGTTGTGAGTGGTGATTCATAATGAGTAATAATGAAGTGAGTATAAATAAGGAAAGAGGTGCAACTCACTTTGAAATAGAATTGATTATAAGAATGCAAGAATGCAAATATGATAATTGAGGAAGGAGGTGCAACACAAAAAACAAATGTACAGTACAGTATACAGTATCTAATAATTGCTAGGAAAATAGTTCTGCTAAAAACAATAAGCCACTAACATAAAATAGTGCTATTGCAGTACTGCACATTAAAGAAAACATATTCAACAATACTTTACAGAACGTGCACTTACGCACTGGTGAGTCAGGGGCATGATAGCTCAAGGTGGCTGTGGTCAAAACGACGGCCAGAAGTACTTAACCACTTTGAATATCTGAAATTCGTTGTCCTCTCTCCTGTACATGTCTTTATCCTAGTTCGTCATGAGATCTAGAAATCTTTTTAACAGGCATCGCTGCGTGTAGAAAGAAATAAAGCACACCAAGAATGTATATTCAAGTTTAGTAGATTTTCTTCTCTGTGCAGAAGTGAACAACAAAATGGATGGTACGATTATAGTTAAGAGTCACATTAGAGAGCACCGACCACTTTTAAACACCCTGATCTCGTCGCCATGCATAAAAAGGTGACACAACATTGCATAGCCTACCACTCGATGATCTGTATCTGAACTTGCCTTGTCCAGATATGCATTGTGCCAAAAAACAAAAAATGCGCTCATATATGGAAATTATAAATAAAGTGAAGTGACTCAAAACATAATAAAGTGATACACAATATACAACGTAGGAATGAGCAGTGTCAGAAGATAGAGGCTCGACTATCAGAAGGACGGCCAAGTCGAAGAAAAACACTCACAGACTACAAAACAAATAAAAGGTATAAAGGCAGAAAAACCTAGGAATAAATCAAAAAATCAATTTATAATTAAAGGGAGTATGCACGACATCAAATAAAAATCACACAGCATGACATGTTTGGGACATGTTACCCATCTGTAGACAGCCGATCACTCTCGCAATGCAGAACTTGCAGGTCTTTTCCTCTCACAGCAGTGGCAGAGGGCGCGTGGTTCAGCTTGGCTGCAGATCACTCAGCTGTTGCGGAGGCACGCCTGGATCACTCAGCTGTTGCAGAGGCACGCCTGGATCAGCTTGCTGGTGGGGATCCCTCCTAGTACCTGGCAATGTCACTGCAAACTTGGGAAGCTCCTTCGCTTCCGACACTGCACGTGCACAGTGGCGTCTGACGTCATCAGCTGGCGTCCGGTAGTGTCTCAATGTCTGTTCCTTCTCATAGATGGCGCCAAAACCGGCGAAAAAGGCACAGAAGGATAAAAGTCCCCAGCAGATAGTGTGATAAGAAAATACCCCAATGGGTTATAGAGCTATAGTAGGGAATGCGCCCACCTCACGCGTTTCGTTATGGAAACTTCTCAGGGAATCTATAAGTAGGGAATGCGCCACTCCTACGCGTTTCGTTATGGAAAACTTCTTCAGGGAATGAAGAATTTTTCCATAACGAAAACGCTAGGAGTGGGGCATTCCACTTTGCTCTATATACCCATGGGGTATTCTATAACCATTGTGGGATGTATATTCAGCGTGTTTTTCGGGTTTTGCTGGCGCACTCGACAATAATGAGAATAAGGAACACAGCATCATGAGAAACTACAGGAGCAAGCTTGATATAGACGCCATGTGCACGTGCACGTGTAGAGCGAAGGAGCTTCGCCAAGTTGCAGTGACATTGCCAGGTACTAGGAGGGATCCCACCAGCAAGTGATCCAGGCGTGCCTCTGCAACAGCTGAGTGATCCAGGCATGCCTCGCAACAGCTGAGTGATCTGCAGCCAAGCTGAACCACGCGAGCCTCTGCCACTGCTGTGAGAGGAAAAGACCTGCAAGTTCTGCAATGCGAGAGTGATCGCTGTCTACAGATGGGTAACATGTCCCAAACATGTCATGCTGTGGTGATTTTATATTTGATGACATGCAATACTCACCCTTTAATTAATATTGATTTTGAATTATTACACTATGGGTTTTTCTTTGCGCTGTTCCCTTATTTTTACTGCATTGTGCACCTGCTCCCATGGATTAATCCCGATTCTATGGGCGCACGAATCCGTTGCTTCTGCCGTGCTGAAAAAGTGAAAGGCGGGAGCCGTTTCCAAGCCAAAGCCAAGCGACAGGCTAAGGCTAATAAAGAAAAACCCTCGACGACCCCAAAGGCTATGGCTTTTAAGAAGCCTTATTATGTCAAGAATTGATTATCCTTAAAGCAAACAAATGGAAGCCAACCCATCAAACCACCAGAAACACATTCTCGTGCACTTCGCGCGACGCGCCGTTTCTCTCCCGGGAACCAACATTTCACCTTCTCCTGCACTCCATGATGGCGCTGCCGTTCTTCCCGGGAACCTCCAGGACACCTTCTCCTGCACTCGACGACGCTGCCGCTTCTCTCGGGAACCTTACAGGTATCTCATCCCTCCAGCACCCATCCACTCAGATGTCCACAGCACCCATGCACAAGATCCAGTTTGTTAGACCACAAGCTGAATGGTTTAAGTGTTGATATCCTGAGAACTGTATGCTGGTAAAGATAGATATTCTTTTAGAGACCATGCTAAATATGGATCAACGGATGGAGAAGGGATCAACGGATGGAGAAGCTGGATAAGCACATGCAGAAGATAGAGACAGACATAGCAGGGATACATAATTGGCTTGGAGTTCCTGCCCTGTATGTCGGCCACAGGAGGAGGAGGGTGGCATGGATGGGATGGATGGGACCTTCAACATTCCATCACCAAGCGCACCCCCTCCATCAGAAGGATATGTGTTCAGTTATTGCCTGTGATGAGGATGACATGACAACCCCGTCAAGACACGCCAGGAGACAAGGCGATTAAGACAGGAGGAGGAAAGCATACTCGCAGACCACCTACCCTCGCGCCGAACAAGCACCACCCGCTCCCAGAAGCACACCACTCCCAGAAGCACACCCGCTCCCAGAAGCACACCCTCTCCAGAATCCTACCCACACACGCTTGCAGCGAGCTGTCCCAGCTACTCAGGGAGAAGAATAGGTTTGCAAGTGGTGGTGTAGCCCAGCAGAAAGCCCTATACATTTTCAGCACCAGTGACCTACGAGGTGTACTGCGGATGGGCCCACAATGTATATTAAGAGGGAATCACGTGAAAGGTCTTCCAGAAAATGTAAGAAAGACTATTGTGGAGGAATTGCGGCGCTATTATTCATTAAGATCATTTGTGAAAATCGTGAGAGACCCATCAATGGCATTTTGCGGCATACAAAGGCATCGTCCCTGGAAGGACTCAATGCTGGGATCGAATTGCTGCGTGATTCATTTTGACTTGTTGATTTTTTAAATTGATTCCTAATAAATGTTTTTACTTGCACCATACACCTGTAAATGTTTGACTTGCTGTACTTCAATAAAAAAAAATGTTTGTTTTTCTTAAATTGCATTCATAAATAAATGTTTTCACCTACAGTACTCCATAAATATTTTTGACTTACTCTACCAATAAAAAAAATGTTGATGTTTTAAATTGTTTAATTGTGTCTCCTTTTCTAAAATACAGTGTTCTAGAACATACTGTACAGTACAGTCCATGAGTCATACTGTACAGTACTGTACTGTATACTGGGGCATGTGCATTACAACAAAACAGTATTAAAAAATACATAATGTACTGTACGGGTATAGAATAACACTGCAATACATGTAGAATAAAGCGTACTTTTTGGGGGGGTTTATTATACAGTACAGTATGTAAAATAGTATTTAATACAGCAGGCCTGCACAACTCGTTAAGTGAGAAGGGCCGAACTGCCAAGGAAAAAAAAAATGGGCCGCACGGGTTAAAATCCTCATCATCATCAATCATCATCATCATCATCATCATCTCATCATCTCATCATCATCATCATCATCCTCATCATCATCATCATCTCTCCTCCAGCACCTTCATCATCATCATCACCTCATATATCTCCCCCAGAACCTTCCCATAAACCTTTGCGATACTCCCCATCTCTCTCATACCCCCACCTCTCACTCACACCACACACATAATACTCCCCCTCCAAATCAACACACAATACCCCCCTGCCACCCATAACATCCCACCCCCTGCAACCTCACATCCTTCTCCCCGTGCACCTCACATCTTCTCCCCCCCTGCACCTCCAATCACCCCCCCTTCACCTCCAATCACCCCCCCCTGCACCTCCAATGACCCCCCCCCTGCACCTCCAATCACCCCCCCTGCACCTCCAATCACCCCCCTGCCACCTCCAATCACCCCCCTGCACTCAACACCCGCCTCTTGCACCTCTAACAACCCCCCTGCACCTCACCCCTGCACATCACATAACCCCCTGCACCTCACATCACCCCCTTCACATACACCCCCCCTATACTGAACATCGACCCCTGCACTCAATCCCCAAACCACACACACCCCCGATTGGACGATACAAGGTCTAGGAATAAAAATGGTGCTTAACTCCCACCCCCGCAATGATCTACGTCACTGAGGAAGCATCTTTGCAAAACGCATATGACTATTGGGCATCACAGCCACCGTACAGAGGAGTGAAGGCATTTTTCCAGTCTGGCCAGCACCCACGACTGAGCGCATGCGCGTGCGCAAAGGCGGGGAGCTGGAAAAAAGGAGGAAAGACAATGGGAGGAAGTCCAGTCTGTGCACGGTTACGGGAGTTTCCCCCTTGCTGAAATTGTACCCTTATATCCACACCTCACCAGCTGGAACGGAAGCACAGAAACTACCAATCTTTTGGAAGGATGCTCTGTGGAGTTCTGGAGACACCTCCTCTCTATGCCAATAAATATTGGCCGCTTGTGAGTTTTTAATCTCTATTTTATTTGTGTGATAATAAACAGTGTTACACTATTTTCCCTTCTTCTCCCTATTTGAGGAACCATCAAGAGGCCACCCTCCCCCCATCCCTAGTTTGAAGATCTGTGTGTTAATACATATCCAGAGTCCTCTCAAACTACCACAGAAGACCTCATATCCCCATGTAAGTGTGGTTAAATATACAGCTATATTTTTACTACACTCTGGTCCCCTGATTGTGTCCCCTCACCCCCTTTCCCTTATTTACATGTACTTCCTGAGCCACAAGTGAGACAAGCGCCGGAGGACCATCCGTTTCAAAAAGAACTTATGTTGCACTTACTACTGACCAATTGAGGCTGGAAAGATTCAATCCTAGGGTCTGGGATCCTATGACTGAAATCATTTATTAAACATGTATGCGAAAATACAAACATAATGCATGATAAAATAACAGGGGGAAATGCGATAGTGGAGATAACACAGTAATCATCACACAGTAGTTTGTGATGGGCAGGACAAAGTGACTGACGTCACGAAACACATAGGGTGGTTTTATATCTGGAGAATTTGGAATTACCCAGTATACGAGGCTGCTAACATGTAGTGCACACACTTTTTGGCAACTTATTGAAGAGAGACCCAGCATGATAATGAAACAATAAGCTCCGGTATTGAGAACAGGGGTTGGGTAATAGTAAGCCGGATAGAGGTACAGGGGGACACCTCCCTAGGGGCGCCCCAAGTAAATCACAGCCCGGACACTAACCACCTCAATAATCCTCCCTGAAATACCGCGTGGAGGTTAGGAGTACTCACGAAAAGCCGTCCCTGTTGGTGCAGGGAATTCTGCAGGGCTTCCTCTCTATGTAGCTGGCGCCTCTACCGTCAGTTGTGCTCCTCCGGAAATGATGACAACGGAAGAAGGGGGTAGGATGGTCCGTGGTTCACAGCAACTTCGCCAGCCAACGCATGGATGTCTAAAAAAACTTTATTGATGCTAGCAGCAAACATCAGGCAACCACTCTAACATGTTCGTTCCAGGCTATGGCCTTTTTGAAAAGTCCATAGCCTGGACGAAACATGTTAGAGTGGTTGCCTGATGTTTGCTGCTAGCGATCAATAAAGTTTTTTTACATCACATGCGTTGGCTGCTGAAGTGCTGTGGAACCAGGACCATCCTACCCCCTTCTTCCTGGTTTTATATCTGGCTGAGACTTGTATCATCCTTTCCGTACTGTATGTGCATTTTCCCCCTCAGACTTTGCCTTCAAGTCCTTTGAGCTTCATTGCCTTCCCGAGCACTCCCCCTGCCCTACGCGCTGTGGTGTGATGTCACCGGCACATCGCGCGACCTGTGGTCTGTGGTTATGGTGCCGGTGTCCTCCTACAGCGCGCTAGCCCGGTCCTCCCCTGTGGTACTCCTCACTCACTCAAAGGTCTGTGTGGCACAGCAGCGGTCCGTTCCGCAGTGTGGAATCCCTGGAGGCTGCTGTTTCTATTCCTTGCAGGCCTCCGGTCTGAACTAAGAACAGTTGTTCTACGGGTCTATACCACTTCAGCATTGCTGTAAGTAGGATTCAATTTTACTCCTACTGGATGTCACAGCTTTATTAGCGTTCTCAGCCCAACTTACATGTGTATGTTTTTTATTTATATTTTATACACTTGCATTAATTTTTGTAATTATTTTTGGGCCAATCTTTTCAGTGCTTTTTGTTTGTATTTGAGTTGCACTATGATTTTTTTCTTTTGTCTTTTTTGTTGGTCTTACAGTTTGTTTGTCTTCTATGAACTCCATTGAAGATTCCTCCGAACTCCTCTCCATTCGTATTGGACTTTATGTTTGTTCAGAATCTATTTTTACATTCGGAGGCGCCGGTTTTTTCTCTGTAAGAGACCATGTAACTGAGTTGCCGATCTTATATTGGAACAGCCCACCTGGTGTCAAAAGCATTTTTTTAGTGTCCTGCTGTAGTGGACCTGCCAATACACCTTAGTTAGGTCAAGGTGGTTAAATATTGGGCATCGCCTACCCTGTCCATCAGCTCGTTAACCCAGGGCATAGGATGAGGTATCAAATTTGGACACTGCATTAAGTTTCCTAAAATCTTTAAAGAACCAGATTGAGCCATTTGGTTTTAGGAATCAGCACGCTTGGTTGGAAGCGTTTCATAAAAAACCTTTAAGTATCGCATCATCTTTTTTTTTGCATTGCCCCCTCCTGCCAGAGATACAAGAGGCTATTGGGGTGTGGTCCCTGATTTTTACAGTATGTTGATCATGGCAACTTCAAAAGGAGAAAAATCGGGTTTAATCCATATAAAATTCGTCAATCCCATCCAGCAATGTAAAGCTCCGGCAACAGCGCCAGCACCGGCACAGCACCGGCTTAAATAACGGTTCGACTGTTAGTGAAAACCTTGAGTGGCAATCCTTGCAACCTTTCCCCACCAGAAACCTGTAAAATTTACAGCCTGAGCCTGATTTCACGTACCGGTACCAGCAAACTTGCATTTACCAAAAAGATTCCTAGCTTCATCAGCTGTCAACTGCAGGTGTAGCAGGCCAGCTATCACCTGTCAACTATAATGCAGACTACAGGAGTGACAGTGGCTCATCTCCACCGTTTGGCAAAGTTTATAATGAAGGTAAATACAATGTACAGTACAGTATTAAGTTTAAAGCTGCAGTTCAAGCTGCCGTTTAAAAAAAATATTCTTTTTAAAAAAAACAAAAAACAATACATTACAGTATGTGCATCAAAACAATATGCACACAGACAAGTGATTAGCTACAGTAAGCTGCAGATCGGTCCGTTCTCCTGTAATCAATTCACTTTGCTCAGGGTTATTTAATTCAATTCTTGCACAATTATTGAAAATGTAGCCTGCATATGATTGACTGAGCAGTTACTACAGTAGATACAATTGGTGGACAGCTAGGGAGAGGGCTGGGCTCAAGGGCCGAGTCCTATCAGAAGTTTGTTCTCAACCTACAGATGCACATGTACTGTAGGATATTGCCTGAACAGTTGCGTTAATTCCCAATGACGCGACATGACGCATTGCGCTATTACAGGAAATAATATCATCATTTTTTGTTCGCCAGAAAAGAAACTTTGACATCAAGCTAAAAAGGCAAAAGGAGGGATTTCGATGGACCCTCTAATATCGCTTTTTTTTAAAACGTGCTTGACATTGTGTATCGATTTAAAAATCCAATTAGGCAAAACATTTAGAGTGACAGGGCAATTTTATGATTGGATAGAAGAATTGTGAGCTTTATGAAAACCTTATACAGTAAATACAGTAATATATATTACACTTACCTTTTCCAGGCCCCATGATGAAGGCCATCCTCATCTTCATCTTCATCCTGCCCATGTCCCCCAGTGCTTATACACCCCTCCCCCACTACCCACCCGTGAGGCCTAACCACCCTCCACCACTGCCCAGATGGTAGGCCTACCCTCATACCCTTGGGCCAAACATAACTTCCCCCACCCCAAGTACCCACAATAAAAACAATACACAGCCACACAATAACATCATTATATTTATTAAATACATAACCCACCCCCTGGGAACTCCTGTGGGCCTGGGGTATTAACCCTGTATGTAAAAGAATAAATCAGGTATTTATGGGGGGCTCAGGGGTGGGTTATGTAGTGTGTATTATAATATAGTGCTGTTTATTGTGGTTAATGGGGGTGGGGAAGTAGGTATTATCCGCAATCCAGGTTGGGGTAGGCCCTTGTAGGTAGTGGGTGGTTAGGCCTCACGGGGTGGGTAGTGGGGGAGTGTGTATAAGCCTCCCGAGTGGGGAGTGAGGGTGGGTTAACCCATTAATGACTATAGCGGTTAATGACGCTAAGGTGATAAAGGGGTTAGGGGACATTATTTTTGCTATTTTGATGTTTTTGTATGTTTTGCAGCACCAGAGGGACATGGGCAGGATGAGATGAGGATGAAGACGGCCTTCATCGTGGGTGCCTGGAAAAGGTAAGGGTATAATTTGTATTTATTGTATTTATTGTAATTAATGTATTTTAAATGGCCAAATGCATTATATATCCATATGTGGGTAATAGTAATTTTGCCCATTACTGTATTGTATGTGTTAGGGGGGCGGGGGGATGTGTGTTGTGCTATTGGCCTTAACCCCTTCATTGCCTTAGCAGATAGCCGCTAAGGTAATGAGTTGCTTTAATGTATTTTTATTAATAGTGTGCGGAAGCAGGGGGTCTCCTGAGCTGAACCGCATTGATTTCAGCCTCAGAGACCACTGGCTTCCCGAGTACAAAGCCCCACGGGTGAACACATTAAGCGCTGAGGGGGACTCTTTCCTCCCCTTTTTTATCCATGTTTGCCATAATCAATAAGGCTTATATATATTTTTGCACAGTCCAGCCTTTTTGCCATTTTTTTCAAAGCAGTGCCCGCTGATCACTTTCTTCACGGAGAGGATGCCTTGTTTACTTCATTCCAAAAAACAGCCTGGAGAAAGAATAAACACGCTGGAAGACGAAAACGGATAAAAGAACAGACCACCCCCACGCAACCCCGCCCTCTCTTCCCATCTTACACCCAGGTATCCCTTCTTACACAAAACACCCGAGCCTTACAACTCACCCACCCCACCCGTCCACGTCCCACCTTACCCCTTTCTCTTTCTCCACCTCTCTCTCACACCTGACCTAACCCTGCTCACCAACCTAGCTTCGCCAAACCTCCTCATAAGCCCCCATTCTATAGCTTCCGCCAACTGATTCTTCCCTGCCTCCCCTCTCCCTTGTCCTTATTACTCTTCGCCATCTTCCTGTTCTCGCCCCCCAACCCCCGCCCACTCTGTGTGAATATCACTCGTCATTGCCGCCCTGCCCTCTCCTCCCTTTCAGCGACACCCCCCATTTTCTTACTTGCCTATCCTACTGCTATCCTTATAACCACCTTCGCCCCGCTTTATCCACTTCTGCTCCAATTCCACCTCATTCCCCCTACCACCTAACCAAGTAAGGGATTTCTTATATTAAAGTACCCCAGGGGGATCAGCCACCTTAAGTGCGCAATTTATACATCTGAGGGGTCCATAGCAAGGTTGCAAAACACAGCTTGGTAACTTCTGTATGCCGCCAGGTGCTCCCCAACGGGGAGAGTCAGCAGACCTCAGCTGCTTTCCATCACGAACATTAAACCCTTATGGTCTGATATCATGTTGCTGATTTTAAATGGACTTTATTATACCCCTGGAGTGAATCTAGCAGCACAGGGAAATTTGAAGGGGCTCCACCCTTTCAAGATTGTTTTTGAAAAGAAGAGCAGCCTACAGTAGCAAAAGTTGAAGTTATTGAATAATAAATTAATATAGATAGAATAAAAGATATACATTTTTATTTTGGGGTTCTTAGCAGAGCCATATTGTACACGCCATGAGCGGAAAAATAATTTAACATTCGGAAGAAGAAGCGATGTGTATTTTTTTTATTACTCCTTTTCCCTTTATTATCCTGTATAAATACAACACTTAATTTGTTACAAAAATACTTCTTTCACCATCCAGTATGAACTCACACAACTTGCAGAAACTGTATGTGCAATAAAAGACAGGTTGAATTGCTATGTAGATTTTTAAGACAACAACTCGCGATCGATCACTTGAGTTTTTCGACGGTTATTGCGACCGCGCTAAATGCAATTTTCTGAACCCGATAAAAACCAGAGTCAGCACGCGTCTTAAGGCGGTACGGTTGAAAGAAATTGCGTGCCATTCAGATGGGTATTCCGAGGTATACGCCGCGTGGTGATTTGTTAAAATAATGGCCGGTTTAAATGCCTGTCATTTACCCTCCTGCAACCGATAGGGCTTATCATGAATAAACTTCCCAGGTCCTGTATGTATGCTAGCTCAATGACTGAGGTTCGGGGGAGAAAATTTGCAGGCATTGCGCACAAGGATTTCCTTCACCTTGTCTCTGTGGAACAGACAACAGGTCTGCAATTTCTACACAGGAACAGAAGGTGCCCAAGAGGGAAAAACAGCCTGAGTCTCAGCAACCAATATTTCCCTCGTTTCAAGGGGTTTTAAGAGGTTTCAATGATATAACTGTCTGGTTTTCTCTATAACTCTATAATTAACCTCTCCTATGCTTTCTATGACTTTTTGGGTCCCAGCCAGGGGTACAGCCGCGGACTCTTTTATTTTAAACTTCTCGGTTATTTTCCGGTGACTTTTTCTGAATGCCACGCACTTTACCGCGTTCATGCACACATTCATTCCGGCGTCACCCACGCTCCACCGCGCTTGATCTGTTTAATGATAATGGTTCGGATTTTATTGGTTGCAATTCTTCGCGTATCCGCCAGGTGGCAGATATTCATGAATTCTAATGAAATTCAACGTACATGCGCTTCAGTAATGTGTCGACTTGCAGGTGTTTAAAAATACCACAGTGGTCCATTGTGAATGACCTTGGTAGAAGAAGTTACAACACTGTATATATTAGGCATTTCATATTAAAAACTTAATGCAAAGTGTCTGTTGTTTATTGTCCAGAGGAAGTCAGAGATGAGTACACCACTGCAGTCCGTGTTCAAAAAACCCGACATAACGTACGCTTATTAATATGGTCAGCAATTAGTGTGCAGCAGATGATAAGATGGGCCACGTTTGTCAAATGTATAAATATTTTTATCGAGAATATGAACTTTTACAAGTTTTCACCAGATGGCTCGTGTGTGGAAGCAGGCAAATAAGGAAAAATTTATGTATCGATCTGTGTTTTTTCCGTATTGATCCCGCACCCGGGTTTTAGAGGAGGGTATTGGTTTGTTGCCCCTGAATTTTCAATATCTTGATCATGGAGATTCACAAGGTCATGTAAACCCAGTTAGAATCGTCAGTCCCAGGCAAGCAATGCACCAGCGCCCAGGCCAGCGCACAGCGCTAGCACGGCTTTCAGTAACGTCCGACCGTCAGTGAAAAGCTGGTGACTGGCAACCCTTGCTTTCTGTCCCGTCTGGATACCTGCAGCCTGAGAGGATTTCATGTACAGATACCAGCAAGCTTGCGATGTACCAAAACGATTTGTAGCAGGCCCGCTGTCACCGTTAAACTACATGTATATTCAAGAATACAGGACTGGCAGGGGCTCGGCGCCATCCAATTGGCAAAGTCTATGGTGAGTACAGCTGCCGTATTTTATTCTTTTTTTAACATATCAATATCAATGCACAGTCAAGCTATTCTTCCTGTAATCAATCGCTTTGCTTATGATTATTTAGTTCTATTATTTTAGTCACAATTCGCGGAAAATGAAAGTCCAGCAATATCATTGGCTGAGCAGCTTCTACAATAGATACTGAACAATTAGTGGGACAGCTAGGCGCATGCGCATTGGAATCTTGTTGAAACGCCTTTGCGTGTCATCCAAATTTAGGCGCATGCGTGTATGTGAACAAGAGACGCCCCCGAGAAAAATTATTGTTGGGACTGACCAGGGGGACTGGGGTAATGACTAATTTGAACCAACCATTACAGTAATACTTTTATTTCCTCAGAAAAGAAACTTTGTCATCAGGCGGAGAACGGCAAATGGAGGGATTTCGATGGATTGCTGAATCTGCACATTGCTTAATCCGGAGGCAAACAATTAGTGGAAGTGCCATTTTTATTGATTAGGATAGAATAACTGTGAGCTTATAGAAAACTGAAACAGTATGTTGTTTTTTTTTCGTACAGTATACCAGGCCTGCACACACGCCGGCCCGTGGGCCACACGCGGCTCACCGGCACTCACTGTGTGGCCCGCGATGGTGGCTGCTTTCCCCCCTCTCTCCTCCCGAGCCCCCTTCCCTGCCCCGCGAGCCGATCTCCCTTTCCCTGCCCCCGCGAGCCGAGCCGCTCCCCCCCCCCGCGAGAAGAGCCCGCTCTCCTCCCCCGTGACCGAGCCCGCTCTCTCCCCCCACGAGCCGAGCCCCGCTCTCCTTTCCTTCACCGGGGAGCCAAGCCCGCTCTCAAGTGCGGCACTTTCGGTGCCCGCGCTTGCGAGCGAGTGTGCACGCAGTCCCGCCATGATCGGAAGTGAGGAGGTGATGTGAGGTTCAGGGGGATATATCCAGGGGGATTGTGCAGGGGGGGTGGGATGTGCAAGAGGAGGGGGGTGATGTGCAAGGGGAGGGGGGTGATGTGCAAGGGTAGGGGGGTGATGTGCAAGCGGGGGGATATGGGTGAGGGGGGTGAGGTGAAGGGGGGGTGATGTCCAGGATGGGTGATGTGAGGGTGGGGGTGAGTGAGGGTGCAGGGGGTGGTGATGTGAGGTGCAGGGGGGTGATGTGCATGGGAGGGTGATGTGCAGGGGGGTGATGTGCAGGGGAGCTGATGTGCAGGGGGGCTGATGTGCAGGGGGGGTGATGTGAAGGGGGGTGATGTGAGGTGCAGGGGGTTATGTGAGTTGCAGGGGGTGAGGTGCAGGGGGGTTGATTAGAGGTGCAGAGGCGGGTGATTGGAGGTGCAGGGGGGTGATTGGAGGTGCAGGGCGGGGGGTGATTGGAGGTGAAGGGGGGTGGTGGTGTGGAGGGTGCAGGGGGGGGGGGTCAATTGGAGGTGCAGGGGGGGTGATTGGAGGTGAAGGGGGGGTGATGAGGTGCAGGGGGGGAGAGGAGAATGATGTGAGGTGCACGGGGAAGAAGGATGTGAGGTGCAGGGGGGTGGGATGTGTATGGTGTGGCAGGGGGGTATTGTGTGTTGATGTGGAGGGGGAGTATTATGTGTGTGGGTGAGAGTGAGAGGTGGGGGTATGAGAGAGATGGGGAGTATCGCAAAGGTTGATAGGGAAGGGTTCTGGGGGAGATATATGAGGATGATGATGATGAGGTGCTGGAGGAGAGATGATGATGATGATGATGATGATGATGATGATGATGATGATGATGATGATTTTACCCGTGCGGCCCAATTTTTTTTTCCTTGGAGCAGTTCGGCCCTTCTCACTTAACGAGTTGTGCAGGCCTGCTGTATTAAATACTATTTTACATACTGTACTGTATAATAAACCCCCCCCAAAAAAGTACGCATTTATTCTACATGTATTGCAGTGTTTATTCTATACCCGTACAGTACATTATGTATTGTTTTAATACTGTTTTGATGTAATGCACATGCCTCCAGTATACAGTACAGTACTGTACAGTATGACTCATGGAACTGTACTGTACAGTATGTTCTAGAAACACTGTATTTTGTTATAAAAGGAGACACAATTAAACAATTTAAAACAATCAACATTTTTTTTATTGGTAGAGTAAGTCAAAAATATTTATGGAGTACTGTAGGTGAAAACATTTATTTATGAATGCAATTTAAGAAAAACAACATTTTTTTTTATTGAAGTACAGCAAGTCAAAACATTTACAGGTGTATGGTGCAAGTAAAAACATTTATTTAGGAATACAATTTAAAAAAATCAACAAGTCAAAAATGAATCACGCAGCGAATTCGATCCCCAGCAGTGAGTCCTTCCAGGGACGATGCCTTGTATGCCGCAAAATGCCATTGATGGAGTCTCTCACGATTTTCATCAAATGATCTTAATGGAATAATAGCGCCGCAATTCCTCCACAATAGTCTTTCTTACATTTTCTGGAAGAGCCCTTTTCACGTGATTCCCTTCGTAATATACATTGTGGGCCCATCCGCAGTACACCTCGTAGGTCACGTGGTGCTTGAAAATGTATAGGGCATGTTTCTGGGCTACACCACCACTTGCAAACCTATTCTTCTCCCTGAGTAGCTGGGACAGCTCGCTGCAAGCGTGTGTGGGTAGGATTCTGGGAGAGGGTGTGCTTCTGGGAGCGGGTGTGCTTCTGGGAGTGGGTGTGCTTCTGGGAGCGGGTGTGCTTGTTGCGGCGGGCGAGGGTAGGTGGTCTGCGAGTATGCTTTCCTCCTCCTGTCTTAATCGCCTTGTCTCCTGGCGTGGTCTTGACGGGGTTGTCATGTCATCCTCATCAACGGCATACATGAACACATATCCTTCTGATGGAGGGGGTGCGCTTGGTGATGGAATGTTGAAGGTCCCATCCATCCCATCCATGCCACCCTCCTCCTCCTGTGGCCGACATACAGGGGCAGGAACTCCAAGCCAATTATGTATCCCTGCTATGTCTGTCTCTATCTTCTGCATGTGCTTATCCAGCTTCTCCATCCGTTGATCCCTTCTCCATCCGTTGATCCATATTTAGCATGGTCTCTAAAAGAAGATCTATCTTTACCAGCATACAGTTCTCAGGGATATCAACACTTAAACCATTCAGCTTGTGGTCTAACAAACTGGATCTTGTGCATGGGGTGCTGTGGACATCTGAGTGGATGGGTGCTGGAGCGGATGAGATACCTGTAAGGGTTCCCTGGAGAGAAGCGGCAGCGTCGTCGAGTGCAGGAGAAGGTGTCCTGGAGGTTCCCGGGAGAGAAACGGCAGCGCCATCATGGAGTGCAGGAGAAGGTGAAATGTTGGTTCCCGGGAGAGAAACGGCAGCGTCGGCGCGAAGTGCACGAGAATGTGTTCTGGTGGTTTGATGGGTTGGCTTCCATTTGTTTTGCTTTAAGGATATATCAATTCTTGACATAATAAGGCTTCTTAAAAGCCATAGCCTTTGGGGTCGTCAGGGGTTTTTCTTTATTAGCCTTAGCCTGTCGCTTTGGCTTTGGCTTGGAAACGGCTCCCGCCTTTCACTTTTTCAGCACGGCAGAAGCAAGCGGATTCGTGCGTCCATAGAATCGGGATTAATCCATGGGAGCAGGTGGCACAATGCAGTAAAAATAAGGGAACAGCGCAAAGAAAAACCTCATAGTGTAATAAATTCAAAAAATCAATATATAATTAAAGGGTGAGTATTGCATGTACATCAAATATAAAATCACACAGCATGACATGTTTGGGACATGTTACCCATCTGTAGACAGCCGATCACTCTCGCATTGCAGAACTTGCAGGTCTTTTCCTCTCACAGCAGTGGCAGAGGCTCGCGTGGTTCAGCTTGGCTGCAGATCACTCAGCTGTTGCGGAGGCATGCCTGGATCACTCAGCTGTTGCAGAGGCACGCCTGGATCAGCTTGCTGGTGGGGATCCCTCCTAGTACCTGGCAATGTCACTGCAAACTTGGCGAAGCTCCTTCGCTTCCTGACACGTGCACGTGCACAGTGGCGTCTGACGTCATCAGCTGGCGTCCTGTAGTGTCTCAATGTCTTTGTTCCTTCTCATTAGATGGCGCCAAAACCGGCGAAAAAGGCACAGAAGGAATACAAGTCCCCAGCAAATAGTGTGATAGAAAATACCCCAATGGGTATATAGAGCATAAGTAGGGAATGCGCCCACTCCTACGCGTTTCGTTATGGAAAAATTCTTCATTCCCTGAAGAAGTTTCCAAACGAAACGCGTAGGATGGGCGCATTCCCTACTTATAGATTCCCTGAAGAAGTTTTTCCATAACGAAACGCGTAGGAGTGGGCGCATTCCCTACTATGCTCTATATACCCATTGGGGGTTTTCTATCACACTATCTGTGGGGACTTGTATTCTCTGTGCCTTTTTCGCCGGTTTTGGCGCCATCTAATGAGAAGGAACAAAGACATTGAGACACTACCGGACGCCAGCTGATGACGTCAGACGCCACTGTGCACGTGCACGTGTCAGGAAGCGAAGGAGCTTCGCCAAGTTTGCAGTGACATTGCCAGGTACTAGGAGGGATCCCCACCAGTAAGCTGATCCAGGTGTGCCTCTGCAACAGCTGAGTGATCCAGGCGTGCCTCCGCAACAGCTGAGTGATCTGCAGCCAAGCTGAACCACGCGAGCCTCTGCCACTGCTGTGAGAGGAAAAGACCTGCAAGTTCTGCATTGCGAGAGTGATCGGCTGTCTACAGATGGGTAACATGTCCCAAACATGTCATGCTGTGTGATTTTTTATTTGATGTACGTGCAATACTCACCCTTTAATTATAAATTGATTTTTTGAATTTATTACACTATGAGGTTTTTCTTTGCGCTGTTCCCTTCTTTTTTCTGTATTAGCTTGGAGTGCTGAGCCCTCTACTTTGAACAGCTGCATCAAACCTCATCTTTACAAGGTTGTATTCACTTTATTATGTTTTGAGTCACTTCACTTTATTTATAATTTCCATATATGAGCGCAGTTTTTTGTTTTTTGGCACAATGCAGTATCTGGACAAGGGCAAGTTCAGATACAGATCATCGAGTGGTAGGCTATGCAATGTGTGTCACCTTTTATGCATGGCGACGAGATGCAGGTGTTAAAAGTGGGCGTGCTCTAATGTGACTCATTAACGTATAAATACGCCATCCATTTTGTTGATTCACTGCACATTGAATACACATCGACTAAACATTGAATATACATTCTTGTGCTTGTATTTCTTTCTACACGCAGCGATGCCTGTTAAAAAGATTTCTAAGGATCTCAGCATGAGAATAAAGGAGATGTACACGAGAGGACAACGAATTTCAGATATTCAAAGCTGGTTAAGTACTTCTGGCCTCGTTGTACCAGCAGCCACCGTGAGCTATCATGCCCACATGACTACCGCGTAAGTGCACGTTCTGTAAAGTATTTTGAATATGTTTTCTTTAATGTGCAGTACTGCAATAGCACTTTTATGTTTAGATGGCTTATTGTTTTTAGCAGAACTATTTTCCTAGCAATTATTAGATACTGTATACTGTACTGTACAATTTGTTTTTGTGTTGCACCTCCTTCCTCAATTATCATAATTGCATTCTTGCATTCTTATAATCAATTCTATTTCAAAGTGAGTTGCACCTCTTTCCTTATTTATAACTCACTTCATTATTACTCATTATGAATCACGCACTCACAACCCACCATTTCAGTACACTGTAAACGGTATGACACACACACCTAAAGTACCAGTATATTTATATAAATATATTATATACAGTATATATGTATTATAATTGTTATCGCTGTATATTTATATGACTATATTACTGTATATATATATATATATATATATATATATATATATATATATATATTATTACTTATATCGCTGTATATTTACATAACTACAGTAACTACAGAGTGGGAGGCTATGCAATGTGTGTCACCTTTTATGCATGGCGACGAGGTGCAGGTGTTAAAAGTGGGCGTGCTCTAATGTGACGTGTATGTATTATATACATTTAGCCATACTGTAGGCCTGAGCATAAATGAGATACTGTACTTGTTGCCTACTGTAACGTATTGTTGTTTTTCCTTTATACTGTAGGGAAACAACTCTTCTGGTTGACCAAATAAGTGAAGAGAATGATGAGAAGAGTGTCTTAAGGGTCAAAGACACTCTGCATAAAAATCACAATCTAACCGTATCAGAAACCAGCATCAAGAAGATGAGACACAGAATTGGATGGAAATATGGACATTTGAGGATAGTACTGGACAGTACAGAAGGTAAAAGTGTGGTTTAAGAAACTGTACTGTACCTAAAAAAATATTCCTTGTCATTACAGAGCGTACACTATGATAAGGGACGTCAACAAGATCAAAAGAGTGGTCGAGGCACAGGCATGGATCGACAGTGGCGAAACTTTTCAGGATTGAATCTTTACTGACGAGTCTACTGTATCGCTGGAGAGATTTGCCACCTTTGCATTCCACAAAAAAGGACGCATATCTATGAAGCCACGTTCAAAATACCCAGTGAAGATGCATGTGTGGGGTGACACCTCTAGGCGTGGACCAGGATGCATCATCATCTTTGATGGTAAAATAATGCACAAAGTCACATGCTGTAGCCTTAAGCACTGTACTGTACTACTGTAGTGTGCATTATTTTGAGCACTTTTCTTTTCTTGTTACAGGAATCCTGAATAAAGTTTTTTTCCAGGAGAAAATAGTGCCTGAGATTGTGGCATACATCCCACATGAATTCCCAGATGGTCACCGTTTCTACCAGGACAACGATCCCAAGCACACCGCGTCAACTGCGCATGTTCTTGCCTGTGGTAACAACTGGGTGACGACGCCAGCGGTGTAAGTATGGTACACATGTCTCATTTTTTCACACTGTTTACTGTGTATCTCTTAAACGTATTCTCCTTTTTTTCCCCTCCAATGACAGATCGCCAGACTTCAATCCTATCTAAATGGTCTGGCATCAGCTGAAGGATCATATCCGAAATGTGGTGAAACCCTCAAAAAAGGATGAGTTGGCGAATGGCATACTGAGTTTTTGGAACGATATACACACCGTGGAATGATGTACTGTAGTATGGTAAGTACAGGCACACCAAGTATAGTATGATACAGGTAAGTATGGCACAGATTGTTTTACAGTATACAGCATGCACTTAACTGCACTCATTATTTCTTTTCAAAGAAAGCTGCACTACCAATCGTGTTACAAATTATTTTACTGTAGATATACAGTAGTTATAATGTATAATGAGTTCCAGTATACAGCAGTTTGATAGTAGTAACTGCATAGTCCAATATGGAGTAGTTATACTGCACACAATGCCATTATATGCACTTAACTGCACTCATTTTTTTCTTTCCTTTTCAGAGAGATCTGCACAAAAATAGGACGGGCGAGGGGAGGGGAGTAGCATGTGTAAATTGTGTGAACTGTGTGTATAGTGTATCTACAGTCATGATTTACATAAACCCTCTCTCAATGAACTACAGAATGCAATGTGGCCCTGACGAAGAAGAGAAAGACTAAACATTTGTATTTCTGTTTTAATTTTAAAAATTTGCATTATTCATGATTATTTGTATTTTTTATTCTTCCATGATAATCCACCGGCAATCAATTTTCAACTGACAGAAGAACTACAGTACTAAGAAGATAAAGACTAAAATTTGTATTATTCATGATTATTTGTATTTTTTATTCCTGATAAAATAAAATAAATATTTCTATACATTCACGATAATCATAGAAACACCCCCCCCCCTCCCCTGGCGGGTGGTTGAACTGCCCAGAAAGACTAATCAGATTTACATATTAAATTCGGTAAGGTGGATAAACATTTGTATTCATGTTGTACTATAAGGCTTTTGTGTGAAATGGTGGGGGGGGGAGTAGTTGAAGAAGGGCTAATCAGATTAACATATTACATTCGGGAAGGGATTATCACATGTGCGCATGTGCTACAGTACTGATTGATTCTCATAATATCCAGAATTGCTATGCAAGTCCATGTCGATAAACGGAAAAAAAAAAAAAAAACAATGAAAAAAAAAAAAAAAATCAGACTTGAACTTATTGAATTGAAGTTATACACGCATGCACATTAATAATCAACAAGGTCCCATGCGCAGGAATGTAAGGCCACGGTCGGGAAGATTCAAGCCAGAAAGCCATCCATTACAAATGAATGGTGTGGGACAGGTATAGATAAGAAGTTGAAATCCTTGAGCCTTGTATGTGCGGGGGCGAGAGTGCTGTATAATGGATTATCAGTTCAAATAAATATTTTCAAAACGTCATCATAATGTTTAATGCGCCAAAATTTGATACTGTAACACGCCTATGCGTTTCAACAATGTTCAAATGAGACATACTGTATAGTACACGCATGTGCATAATATAAAAACAGTATGAAAAGAAGTAAAAGTATTGATTACTAAATAATACATATAGAAATGTGATAATTTTATAGTCGAAGAAGAGCGACGTTATATTTTTGTAATACTGTATAAATCTTCCAATTTACAATTACTGCGCGCGCACACACAGACTTGCAGAAAATGTACGGCTGCACTGTACTGTAGATTGAATTGCTATTAGACTTTTAAGACAACAGCTCGCGAACGCCCACCTGTGTTTTTAGACGGTATTGAAGTATTGTGACCAGCGCTAAAAATCAGAGCGCTAACATATCGCTAACATATCGCAAACCGCTCCGGAATAAAACAAAACATACCGCATCTGGCCACTGTTATCAAAGCGACGCGGCTACGGCCGTATTAGGATAAAGGCGGCTGCAGCTGTAGCTAAATACTTGCATTCTGCTGTTGGAACTAACATTTAGACCTTATCTCCTGGACAAAACATCCTGAATCAGGCATTCTGATTATACTGTAGAAGAACCAAAATTGAGAATGGTGGTGCGCCACCAATCTATCCGATGGAGAGAGGGTGACTACCATAAAAATTTATATTTATTTGGTCATAGGAACGGTACAAAAATAGAACCACCTACGCATTTTGAGCCAGTGGCCCTATTGCATCTGCAGGAGGATGACAAGCAGAGAGGATTTCCAACAATGACGTCTAAACCACGTGCAGTATCCTACATAACAAATGTTTCCTCTCCTATTGCTGATTGTTCTGGACACTTACCTTGACATAATGATGTTTAGATTGCTCTGATTGACATCTCAGGGCTGAATTATCCGGACTGTTGCCTTAGGCCCATTTATTGACACATTGATTGCTCTGTTATTCTCTAGACTATTGCCTTTGGCACCTTTATAGGCATATTGATTCTCTGTTGGACTGCACATTAGGAGCTTAAGTGACTTTGGTACTCATCTTTATATGGAATTGGTACTACAGTTGTAAGAAATTCAATGAAAAAAAGTAGTATGCCATGGGAGTAAAATACTGTATATACTCTTCTATTTTACATGAATGATATTGTTATCTTTGTATTGCACTCGGGTAATTTACATGGCATAAAATATTAATACTGTAAACGATAGACTTGAAAACTTAATAAATTGCTAAGCTACTATTTGATTTTTAAACTTTGTTTTTGTGAATTACATCTCAGATGCTTTGGGAAGACTCTATCAGTAAGACGATTATAATTGTTAAATATGCAAACATGATTCCCATCAATCAGATGGATTAAATGCAGGATTAATTGACTGAAATACAAGAAGTGCAGAATAGTGACATTTGAGGCTAAATACCAGTCCAGAGAGATTAGTGTAAGAACTATTTTTTTTCTCAACAATAGGTGCAATTTATCAATGTGACAGTTCTTGTAGCAGTGTCGTTTTGGGATACAAACTTTAATAGGCAATCATTGTTTTGTGTGCACTGTTGTCATGCTGACGACAAATCCTTTCCTGCTTTTATTTTATTTATTATTCTAATTTCAATTTAATATTTTTGGCACTCCTAATCAGCACAGAATACTTTTGAAATGCAAATTATAATTTTATACCCATCATATACTTTTTGTCAAAGCCTTCAATACTTTCTAAATGAGGAAATACATGCATTGCTCTAAATAGACTTTCTTTAAAAGGAGCCACTGCATTTTAGAAATTACTCATTTTAGACCATTGCATCTTAAAGTACATAGGGGCTATGCACTAAGCAGTGAGGTTTTGCCAGAGGTGGGATTCACTAACAAGTGAAGGGCATTTTGTTAAAACCGAGCACATAACTGCTGTATCGCATGAGCTGTCCCCCCCCCCCCCCGCTATCATGCTTAAACTTGTAAAAGCACAATAGCTGGGGAAAAAAATCAGCCTATAAGAGCTGCATTGAGATGCTGTGTCTCCATGCACAGCTCTTACAGGCGATCGTACTGTAAAAATATACATTTTAATACTAGTGTACATGAGCAGGGGGTCTCCACAGCTGAACCGCATTGGTTTCAGCCTCGGGGACCCCTACTTCATGAGATACAGGCCCCGTTATGGGGTGCCGGTAGTCCCTATGCTTTTAAAGCTCCCGCGTCACGTGACCGGGGATTTAAATCCTGCAGGGGGATACCGGCACCACATAACGGGGCCTGTATCTCATGAATTAAGGGGTCCCCAAGGCTGAAACCAATTCCGTTCAGCTCAGGAGACACCTTGCTTATCTACACGATCAAAACACACCTCACAATAAAAAAATATTCATTACCTTAGCAACTATCTGCTATGGTAATGAAGCTGCTTTAATATAATTTTTATTAATATTGTGCAAGAGCAGGGGGTCTCCTGAGCTGAACCGGATTGATTTCAGCCTCGGGTAATTTAGCCCCTGCTTCCAGAGCTACAGGCCCAGATTAAGGTGTCGGAATCTCCATTATTTACATGCAGCATGTCACGTGAGGCTGACATCTCCTCACACCAATCACACTACATGTGAGATTGGTGCATACTGCACGCATCAAAACCCTGATATCACAATATACTTGCTCTGCAACAAGCTTTTGAAACAATAACAACTATAGTGGTAATAGGGTGTTTATGTATATGCCTTTAGGTGGTTAGTTGTGTGCAGGCTGCACACAGCTTTGGCTACACTGTCCATCTAGTTAGCCTTCAAACCACGTGTTCATCACCCAGCACTAGTATCCACACAGTTCGAGTTACTGTTTGTGCATTTGCTGTTGGCAGGGATTCTAAGTAACCACATCTGCTTCTCAGGACCCACTTAGGACATATAACAGTCTGGCGACACTTTGGCGCTCTAGTATGGTTTTTAAATGATATTATTTGTGTATAGTTCAGATTTCAATAAAACGTTATTATTTTTATTATTAGAGTAGTGTGCATCTCCAAGGGTTCTTTTCTCTTCTTGTGTTGTTCATGTGCCTCAACCCTGATAGCACCTCTCTAGCACGTACATACATATAACATATTTTGGTTGAGCATGGATCCTCCATTTTCTGACTCATAAATGAAGTGGTTCAGGCACAATAGCATGTTTATTGGGGCAATTGTCCCCAATAAACATTGCAATACACAACACACCCACCCCCTGTGCCCCCAACAACCCGTATACCTCCTAACATACATAAAATAGCTTTTTTTTATGCACAGGATTTATACTATAGGCCGGTAGTGGCCCCCTCCCTTCCCCACCAACTAACACATACAGTACAATAATGGCCACGATTAATTTTATCCAGATATGGATAATAGTGCATCTGCCCATTTAAAATACAACATTAACAAGCTGACAAAAGGTAAATAACATTTGCACTCACTCCTGCCAGACTGCCAAGATGAAGGCTATCTTCACCCTCATCCCTCCGTTACCACATGTCCTCTGTTGCCTCAAACAATACAGTACAATAAAAAAATACAATCTAATGTCCCCTAACCCCTTAATCATTTTAGCACTTAGTAACCGCTATATTAAGTAAGGGGTTAACCCACCCTCGCCCACAACCCACCCAGGAGGCCTAACCACCCACCCCAGGCAACTACCCCCACCCTTCACCCATTCATTGGTATTGTGGGTACGTCATGCTCATATAATATGGGCATGATTTACTACTATAGCAAGAAATGGTGAAGGAATTAAAAACAGGCCCAAATAAAACAACATAACATTGCAAAATAAAACACCTTGCATAGCCAACTAGATAGATAACAAAGGCCAATAAAACATTAGAATGGTCAGTGGGTACATCATGCCCATATTATATGGGCATCATTTAACACTATGCCAGTCAATGGTCAACCTAAAATACACAATCACAAACAAGATCCAATGCAATCAATACAATCAGAAAATAAAAACAGATAAACAAACAAAACAAGTAAACAGAACAAAATTACCACCAATCAATTAATCCAAAATAAATACCAGAATTAACAATTACAACACCAAAACAAAACCATGTATTCATAAGTAAATCTCCAAATAAACACAATCATTCAAATTCAAAGCAAATTAACCACTATTAAAAAGCAAACTCCAAACAAAACACATCAATAAATAAATGAAAGCTCAAATTAAACACCATCAGACAAAATCGAAATACCAAAAAGAAGCCACTATTAAAAGCAAACAGCAACCCCTCCCCGAAATAAACAATTTAAAACACCCCTAAAATGCCATCATACTAAATAAAATAAAATAAATAAATAGGCCAAACATTTCTAAACAAGTAAGAAAAATACATTTAAAATACATAAAAGCAAGCATTTGGCAAAACCAACAAAAATTAACCGTCGCCTAGAAAATATAAAATCCGTGAAACACCAAAAAATGAACTCTGACCAAATAGTTCAGTCCTGAATGTTCAATTTGGGTCCAGAAAGATCTTGAATGATGTCTCACAACATGTGGAAATAAGCACAAAAAGCAATCATAGTGCAACACTGCTAAATAAATGAACAAACATAACAAAATAAATAAATAATAAAAAAATAATAATAATAATAAAAAATGCAATAAAAAATACAAAAAGGGACAAAAACTATACATAAAACCGCAAACAAAGAATAGCTCAAAATGTTGGTACAGTTTAATAAAAAAATATATAAATGAAAGATAAACAATTGTCTAATTGATAAAGAACACAGGCTATGAAGCTCTCATCTAGTGGGTTTAAAATTGGACTCCTACTCACAACAGGGAAGATTATATATGATCAAGGTAAACACCGAGTGACTCCCTCCGTGTCAGGCTGTTAGAAGAGACTCCGTGGTGTGCTCCCAGCATCAAGGCTACGCCACCACGCTTACTTCCGCTCCGAGCTCAGACCCGCTGTCTCATTGCACTAGGATGACGTCACCGGTACTTATTTATCACAACAACATATGCAAATAAATGTATGATTATTTAATTCTTATAATAAACATATACACTTGACTGTCTCTCCACTACCCTAGAAGAAGGAGTGGCTCAGTGAGTAAAGACACTGACTGGCACTGAGTTTGAAGCAGGTCACTTTATCTCCCTGTGCCTCGGCACCAAAAACATAGATTGTAAGCTCAATAGGGCAGGGACTGTGCCTGCAAATGTCTCTGTAAAGCGTATTTCATGCCACCAAGGGCACTTCGTCTACGTGGATCGGGGAATTGATACAAACACCGTGGATCTTTTAGCCCAGGTCGGAAGACAGGCTCTAGAGGTAAGGACTGTACAATATACCTCCTAGCCCCTGTTAGATCTCTACAGATCAGGTCCTTCTAGGGCAAGCAAAACATAACTTCTCCCGGGAGCTACTGAAACGCAACAGATATGGGATTCTTTCAAATAGTATAGCATACGAGCTCGGAGCTGTAAGAATTCAAGGAGGCTCGTAGTTGAATTCTCACAACTGGATTTTAATGGTTCACAAGCAGCTTTTATACATAAGGCAGGGACAAAAATACAGTTGTCATCTGTTACAAATATGGGTACATCTAAATTTACATGTAACCCTCACATAATGCCTTTTCTGTAGAGCTTAAAACATTTAACTGCTGAGCAAGAGGAATATACAATGGTGACTTATAAGGCAGCCCTATCCTCTGTAGCCTTGTTTTAACACCATATGACAGGCAGTAAACAGTTGGTCTAAAGGCTATTTACCATAGCCTCCCGTGAAAATAGCAAGGCCAGCGTATTCTGTTTAACCTTATCAATTCCAGAGCTGTCAGAAGACTGTTTTAACCTTGCACCCTCCTATTGTTCTGAAAGAACAAATCAATTGACCAATCCCATTTATTCTTCTGCAAACCACTCAGGAGAGGAAAAACTCCAAGGGAGAAACCTCCAAGAGACCATGTGCCTGCAGAAACCTATCTCTTTTAGGTATCTCGTTTGATAATCAGAGATGAACATATGGGTGGTTGACGAGTACCAAGACTATTGGTATTTCTCGCTCTCTTGGTGGGAGACATATCCATAACGGTCGAGCTAGAAGCAGAAGCAGCTCTTCTGGCAAAAATAGAGCGGATTACACATTTAGTTATTTGGATTAACATATACACACAAAGTAATAAACTTGCAATTGGCAGTCTCCCCACGAGGTTGGATGACATGTGCATCAAGGCGGGGACAGCATGTAAACAGTATTGACCCGCGCATCGCGACACGTCATTTTCGGTTCATTGAGACAGCCGCGTCACTTCCGTTTTTTGATTTTTCACGGCTGTTTTCAAATTTAGCAAATTGGGCCCACTATAAGAGGGCGAGTATGGCACACCTACCTGTACTCTCCGACGAAGCGCCACACAGGCGTGAAACGCGTTAGAGACAGAGGCTTTTTTCCTGCACCCATTCCTGTCTGCACCATGTCTTTTCAATAAATGATTTCTTTTTATTATACTGCTGCTGTCCCGTGGATCCAGTTTCTTTGCTGTGCGCTGCACCTCTACATCTGTGGCTACCTAAACTTCTCTCAACCGGCAGAAGCACGCATTCCAGAAGGCACAATGGGCAAGGTCACGTGAGTTTGTACCTTATACAAGCACGCATATTTACAACTACTGTTGCTAAAACCATCACAGCACTTACAAACATTTATTGACCAGAACTGATTGGTTCGTGTTGGGTTTATCCATACTCTCCAAGTATGGAGCTGTGCTCTGAACCACGTGTACAACTTGGGGGGGTTACTGGTACATATCTTGGCGGTGTTATTATAAGTAACTGAATTTTGACAGAACTCACTACAATTCATGGTCAATTTCAGAGAATCAAATATCGTATGTTCACTTTGTGTGATAAGAGGTATATTAAAAAGTAATGTGATCACTGCCTCCTGACAGTCAGAGTGCAATAGAGAAATTGAATCTCCCTGGATATTCTGTACATTCTGGTAGCATATGGCTCCGGCTACAACCTTTTTGCTAAGATGGATCTGATCTAACTCCTTTCTCTCTTGAGATTTGTCGTCAAGGGTAAGATTCCATGAAAGATCCTTTTCTACTATCTCCTGTAACTTGGATTGATCAATGGGGATAGGTACTGCTGGGTAGCCATGTTTAAGCTACAGTATGTGGACCATGTCCACAGACCCAACATTAGTATTAGGTTCGGTTTCTCGATGAACAACTATTAGAGACTTTATATATATATTGTCCTTTTCCCAGGACGATTTACGAAGCTCTCTTTTTGGTCGGTTGTGCTGTATTGTATAATTGAACCTATAACTAATGGGTGTGGTGTCTTTGTGGTACACAATGCAAGCAGTTAATCCCCAAATTAGTCCTGAAATCAAAACTATTATAAAGGATAAACATGTGGTGAACATTAGGAGCTTGCCGACGAGTCCAGGATGGGTGGACCATGGGAGCCAATGGGTGCGGTCTTGACGCGACTTGCGTGGATCCATGTTGGGCTGTCGTCTGTGAGTATGGCAGTGCGGGTGACGGCGATAACGGTGACAGGTGGTCCGAAAGGAGGATCCAAGGTCTTGTTCTCGAAGAGCTGTTTGACCAGGACACTGTCTCCAGGCTTAAAGGGGTTGGTAGGCTCACCTGACGGAGAAGGCAAAGAGACAGAAACATCACCATAGATGCCATTCAATTTCTCAATAAGTTGTGTTACATATTCCTCAGTTATACATTGCAAGTCATTCCCTACTAGTGGTGTGCCATGGTTCCGTGCCCAGGGGGTAGGGAAAGGCCTACCCATTAAAATTTCAAAAGGAGAGTACCCAGTAGTTTTGTTTGGGGTCATCCTTATCTCTGCTAGTACGGCAGGCAAATGATCAGGCCAATTTCGAAAGGTGCCATTAGTGCCCTTCCTGATTTTGTCTTTGATCGTCCTGTTTGTGCGCTCCACCTGACCAGATGACTGGGATGATATGGAATATGAAACTTCCAGTCAATGCACAACAGTGTACAAATGTGCTGTGTGACTTTAGCCGTAAATGGGGTACCTTTGTCACTATTAATAACCAATGGGCATCCAAAACGAGGAATAACTTCCTTATACAAAATTTTAGCCACCGTTTTGGCATCTTCCTTTGCAGTAGGAAATGCTTCTACCCATTTGGAGAACTGATCCACAATTACCAATAGAAATTGTAATTTACCCTTGGCTTTAGGCATGTGCGTAAAGTCAATTTGTAAACACTGCATAGGCCCATCAGGTGGTGGCAAATGGTCGTGTGCTCCGTGAATATTACCCGTGGGGTTATTACGAGCACAGGTCAAACACCTAGATAATTGTGTCTCTACTAACAGTGGGAGATCTTTAATGCAGAACTTACTGTATTGTCTTGCAGGTTTGTTTGCGAAAAATGTGACCAAAAGAATGAAAATGACTGATAAAAATTGGTGCTGCTGTCTTTGGTATACCCACCCTTCCCTCCTTGTCTGACATAAGAGAATGCACATCCTTTGTCAGACCTTCTGATTCCCAATAATGAACATCCTCTTTGGATGTGAGAGCTTGAAGAGATAATATGTCAAACTGTGGGATGGGTGGTTGCAATATCAGAGTGTATTGTGGTATGTGATCCTCGGGATACTGGGGATGAAACTGGGCAGATAATGCCGCATCCTTAGCTACCATATCTGCCAAATTATTGCCATTCGCAATAGCTGAATCCCCTTTACTGTGCCCTTTGCATTTAACAATAGCTAACTGTGAGGGCAACATAATAGCATCTAGAAGATCTACAACCAGCTGTGCATGAGAAATTGCCTTACTGTCTGATGTACGGAAACCTCTGTTCTTCCAGATTACCCTAAAATCATGTACCACTCCAAAAGCGTACCGGGAATCTGTATAGATGGTAACTGGTTTGTCAGCAAACAGTATATAGGCCTGCGTCAGGGCTACCAAGTCAGCAGCTTGTCAAAGGGCAAAGCATTTGCCATTAAAACAGTGTCAGGCAACTGTACTACTGCAAAACCAGTCAGAAAAACACCATCCATAGGTTTTGAGCAAGACCCATCTACAAATACAATGTCACCGGTTGACAAAGGGGAGGAAGATAAGTCATATCTTGGAGATGTCTCTTCCCTTAAAGTCTGAGCACAATCATGTACTGAACTGTCGTCTGGGTCATCTGTGTCATTTGTGTCATTGCAGGACAGTAACTTGTGTAGTAGTACCGCGGGGCCTGCATGAGAGGGGTAATACTTGACAACCAGATTAGAGGTTGCCGTTAAAATTGTTTCATATCCTGATTTCCTTTGAGCTGTCATGTGCTGTTGTGGTGATGTTGTTAAGGATAGGTTAACTTGGTGTGTTGTATGCAAGACAAGAGGTGTGAAAGAACAATGGTCTGAGCAGCTTCAACCATCATGGCACACAGGGGCTACGGCCCTTAAGCATGCCGGCATTCCCCTCACCACAAAAGGTAACTTTTAGAATAAAAAGCAACCGGGCCTATAACCACAGCCGTTTGTTTGAGCAGGACACCCGCCACAGTTCGCTCCACCTTCAGAGCAATACAGGTGTGAAACGGTGCTGAAGTTTGGCAGTCCAAGAGCAGGAAGCAGAGCAGGGGAGGCTTTCAGTGTCCGGAAGGCATCGGACATCTCATTGTTCACTGGATACATCTGGCATTTCTGAGAGTTGCCTGTCGGAGAATATGATCATAGTATGAACAGTCAGGAATCCATTGACGGCAATTAGTCACAACCACCCCATTCTGCTAATTTAGCTTGTGCCACCCATCAAAACACAGTCCTAACGTCTGTGCGTTACTGGCAACATATTATTCATGCGTGATGAATATACAATGGAGCAATAGCGTCATCTAATGATAAGCAACAGTCATTCCAACACTCTTTAAACCTTTTAAAAAATCAGTGACAGTTTCGTTTGATTTCTGACACACACGCGATAGCCTCAGATATATCTTGTCTAGAACCATGCTGCTTTTAAATACATCCAAGACCCTGTTTCCACATTTCTTGTTATCCATTCAGCATTCCCCATGATTGTCAATAGTTACAGCAGGATTATCAAACTGTGTTTCAAGAGTTCTACACTTCTCTTTCCATTAATACCTGCATGTTTAGTGACTAGATCTAATAAAAAAAATATAATCAGAACCAACAATTCATCTGTTGGTACATCTTTTTAAATACCTAACCGCAGCCTCAGGGTGTTTAGTGGGGTCAGGGCAACCTGTGCCCCAGGCTTCAAACAAGTGTATCTGGGGTTTTTATAACATACTTGTTCACCCACTGTCATAAAGGCGATAGCTACACGATGACACATTTGCAGGGATACCAGACCAATACCTCCAGAGTGTTGCGGACTGGGACTCACTGTTTTTGTGAAGAAGTGTTCACTATCACGCCCTACAGGGGACTTCGTGCAGTTATTTTGCTCAATTCTATGCAACCTCCCCAATTTGTTTAGATTAACCACCCAATTAATAGATTCCTGCTGTTCTGAGAGGAATTAATCTTGGGGCTTTTAGCCTTCCTCTTTCTCTTCCTCCTCTTTTTGCTGGGGTGCGATTCGTGTGTTCCGCGCCGCGTGTCTTGGTCTCTTCTTTCTGCTCGGTCTCTTGCAGAACTGCATCTCTCCCGCTCCCCCGTGCCGCACTCGCCTGCCCAGCCGGAGGATGCACCACCTTCGAGTGCACCGCCGCCCCCTCACCCCCCTCCCCCATAGGCCCGTCGGCCTGCCTATCGCCTGACCACTGAGATCCTTTGGTTTGCTAGCTGCTGGGCTAGGCCCATTCCGGGGTCCCGGACAATTTTTCCTGAGTCTTCCACCCTCACACGCCCCTGCCCTGCCTGCGGGGGGGGTTGTGGGCGGTTGCCACCCAGCGTTCCGGGTAGCTCTACACCGCGGGCCCACCGCTGCCCTGGTAGGCGGGACCACCACTCCCCCCCAGTGAGCTTCCTGGGGCGTTGCCGTCTCCGCTGGGCCTCCCCGGGCCTCGTTCTTGGGCTCTTTCCCCTCCGGGCTTCAGACACGCCCTGCCCCTTGTCCCTCCCTCTTTCTGGCTCCACCCTCTCGAGCCCTTCCGGTCATGACGTGTTCCCCCCCCCTGGCCCTCCGGGTTGCCAAACCACTGCTCTTTTATCAATACGTCCCCTTGCACCACCCGTCATGCACACCCGAGCCATCGGGGAACACAGGGGTACTCAGATTCCCTTTTCTACGGCACCAAACGCCCCCGGCCCCCCAACCCACATAAGCAGAGAATAGCAATAAAAAAACGGAGTATAGAGCAAAGAGAGAGGACAAACGGAAGCGAGGGACAGGAGGCGATGGCGGAGAGAGCGGAGGCCAGAAAAAACGACGCGGACAAGGGAAGAAACGCGCGAACGGAAGCGAGCAGGGGAAGGAGAGGGGAAGCGAAGACAGAGGAAGGAAGAGAACCACCCCCACCCGCCCCCACCACACCACCACCTACCACACCCACCCCCCCCCCCCCAACCAACCCTCCCACGATCCTTAGACCTCCCCCAAGAGGCTGGGTTTGGTGGTCGTGCGGTTTCACTAGATCTCCCCCCCCCCGCCACCCCCAACTCCACCCTACTTCTGGTTTCCACTCGACCTGCTCCACATGCCTATGTATTCATAGTTTACGCCGACGCTCCTCCCCCTCATTGTCCTCCGCCGCGAGTCGCTCACTGCCTTCTTAGACAATCTCCGTCCGCGACCCGTCTGACTTGGGGTGTGTGCGCACCCCCACCCCCCAGCACCATATTACCCCCCCCCCCCACACCCCCCTCCTCTACCCCCCCCGCCCCCCTTCCTCATGGCGCGCCCGCCACCGACCACCCCCCCCCCACCCCCACCCCCCCCCAACCCCACCCCCCCAACCCCCAACAACAAAACACCCTCACACCACAACACCCACGCCAAACCCCACCCAACCCTCACCCGAACCCCCCCCAAAACCCACAACCCAACAACCCAAACCCCCCCCCCCCCCCCCCCACCACCCCACACCCCACCCACCCCACCCCCCCCCCCAACCAACCCACCACACCCCCACAACCCCCCCCAAACCACACCCCCCCCCCCAACAACCCCCAACAACCCCACCCACCACCCCACAACACACCACCCTAACCCCCCCCCCCCGCCAATCACCACCCCACCCCCCACCCCGCCCCCCCACCCCCCCCCCCCCACCCCCGCACCACCCCCCCCCTCCCAAACCCTCACCCACCCACTCCCCCACCCCCCCCCCACAACACCTACCAACCCCCACCCCCCTCCAATTAACCACAAAGTCCCCAACCCCCCCCCACCCACCACCCCCCCACCACACCCCCCACCCCCCCCCCCCCCAAACACCCCCCACCCACCCACAACCAACCCACAACAACCCCCCCCCAACCCACCCCTCCCCCCCCCCCATCCACTGTATCCGATAAGTCCCTCCCCCCCCAACTCCCCCAACCCCTCCCCCCCCCCACCCCACTCCACCCCCCCCCACACCACCACCCCCCCCCACACACCCCTCCCCCCCCACCCACCCCAACTCCCCCCCCCCTATACTTATAACCTTGGCTCCTCAATCAGATGACGAACCATGGTAGGGCCACATAATGAGTCCGCGCAGACCAGGAAAGAAACTCCGCCGCCGACCAACACCGTGTGCTTATGCCGCGCCACCCCCGTATCTAATAAAACAGCTCATTATTAACACTTGCCAAAAATTACTTACCTTCACTGAACTTTAAACAATTCCTTAAAACTTAACCTAACCAATATTACCGTAGTTAACGTTGAACTCGGAAACACATATGTGTAACTTCTGAACGTAACTTAACTTAAACTTGCCATGACTATCTTGAAAATCAATTATACTGTCAATTTTTACTTATTACAGGGACTTACAATTGATTTAAACAATAGGGACTACTCACCCATTGTTTTACATTTAAATCAGAGACTTACCTCGATAAAAATCCAATAGGGACTCATCACCCTTTGTTACATAAATCGGAGACTTACCCGTTGATTACAGGGAACTTACCCACACGATTAAACAATAGGGACTCTCACCTATGTTCTTTTGCCCTTTCATAAATTTAAGGTGCTTCAGTTCGCGCAGAGGAAAGGTGAGAGACAAATAAACAGAATCTTTTACTCACCCACCTTTTTCCTGTGGACGAAATCTCCAACTTTCTGTCACAAAACTGTTAGATGTCTACAGATGGTCCTTCTCAGGGCAAGCAAAAAAATACTCTCTCTCGGGAGCTACTGAAACGCAACAGATATGGAGATTCTTTCAAATAGTATAGCCATACACAGCTCGGAGCTGTAGAATTCAAGGAGATCGTAGTAGTTGAATTCTCACACTGGATTTTAATGGTTCACAAGCCAGGTTTTATACCATAAGGCAGGGCACAAAATACAGTTGTCATCTGTTACAAATATGCGGTACGTCTAAATTAACCCTCACATAATGCCTTTTCTGTAGAGCTTAAAACATTTAACTGCTGAGCAAGAGGAATATACAATGGTGACTTATAAAGCAGCCCTATCCTCTGTAGTCTTGTTTTAACACCATATGACAGGCACTAAACAGTTGGTCTAAAGGCTATTTACAATAGCCTCCCGTGAAAATAGCAAGGCCAGCGTATTCTATTTAACCTTATCAATTCCAGAGCTGGCAGAAGACAGTTTTAACCTTGCAGCCCCGGTCATTGAAATTGAGGCAGTTTGTTTCCCCTTATCTCTACTCTACACACAGATGACAGTTAGCAAGACTGGTTTTAACACTGCATTTTGTATGAGCATATCACTAGAGCGCAAGACAGTACCAAGATCTCCAGTAAAACAGATACCATATTTGGATGTAAAAATTACCACAACATTTTATTTACAGTACATTTACAAACATAATCCTTGCCAGCCAATTCACATTCTTAACATGTTAACAACCATATGCCAGTCACTGACACTAATGCCAAGTGGGCACGTATGGTACTCTATCATCCATCAAAGGTTAGAGTAATGCCATAGAGCTTAATGTATTGCTACTCTTCCAACGCCCCAAGTATGACTAAATAACATCATCATTAAATAAAATAATTCCTTCAGCTGGCAAGGAATCTAATCATCAGCAAGGCCATTTTAAACCTAAAATGGGCTCTTCAACTGAGACAAAGACCGCACCTTCTGAATTCCATCCTGTCTACCCAAATGAAAAATGTCCCAATGTTCGTCAAATGTACGTACGCCATTCTTGAGGCACAGATCCCTGTTATCTCCTTCAAGTACTTTATGTCTAATCAATATAACCCCCACTCTCCTGATAAGGTGAGATACTGCCAGATTCACCTTCTTTTTTACACCACACCATCACTGAACAATCCCTTGTTTCTGTTTAAAAAAAGAATTGTGTGTGGTGAGCATGCGTATTTTAAGTGAAACTTCTTTGTCTTTGATCACTGTTTTGTCACAGATATTGTATTTGTGATGCTGATATTTTTAATTAAAATTCAAAACATAATGTCAATGACAAAATGCCAAGAAGTTTGACTTAGAAAGCGCGTGCTCGGCACAAACAACTGTTTTAGGTATTTGCGCTTCTACAGTTATACGAACAGTCTCTGTGTGTGCATGTGTCTCTGTATGTGTGTGCATGCGTGTGTGTCTGTGTTTGTGTGTGTGTCTGTTTGGTGTGTGTCTCTGTGTGTGTGCGTCTCTGTATGGGTGCATCTGCGTATGTGTGTGTGTGCGTGTGTGTGCGTGTGTGTGTGTGTTTGCATCTCTGTATGTGTGCATTGTGTAGTGTGTGTGTGCGTGTGTGCCTGTGTGTGTGTGGTTTGGGTGTGGTCTCTGTGTGTGTGTTGAGTTCCTCTTTTGCATCTGTTTTTGCCTGACTCTGCGTACGTCTGTGCCTGACTATGGTGATTCTGTATGGGGCATCGGATGCCAAAGTCGCCGCCATCTTTATAGCATCTTTATAGCGTCCAAGACGCGATGTGAACGCTAAAAAGATGGCGGCGACAATGGCACAGATGCCCCAAACTGGGGTCTGTAGCTCGGGAAGCACGGGGTCTCTGAGCCAGAAATCAAAGTGGTTCAGCTCAGGCGACCCCCTGCTCCCGCAAAATATTAATACAAATACATTTACCAGCTTCATTACCTTAGCGGCTATCTGCTACGGCAATGAAGGGGTTAAGGCACAATAGAATGTTTATTGGAGACAATTTCCCCCAATAAACATTGCAATATACAACACACATCCCCCCCCCCCACCCCCTAACACATACAATACAGTAATGGGCAAAATTACTATTATCCACATATGGATAATAATGCATTTGCCCATTTTAAATACATGATTCACAATAAATACATACAGTATTACACTTACCTTTTCCAGGCACCCATGATGAAGGCCGTCTTCATCCTCATCTTCATCCTGCCCATGTCCCCTCCTAAGCTGCAAAACATACAAAAGAATAAAAATAGCCAATGTAATGTCCCCTAAACCCTTAATCACCTTAGCGGTCATTAATTACTATAGTAATTAAGGTGTTAACCCACGCTGCACCAATACCAACCCTTCACCCATTCATTTGTTCAGTGGGTATAATATATATGTGTGTGTGTGTGTGTGTGCGTCGTGGTGTGTGTGTTGTGGTGTGTGTGTGTGTGTGTGTGTGTGTGTGTGTGTGTGTGTATATATATATCACCAATATACAAATAAATGTTAAAGGATTACATAAACATGCATAAATAAAAACATGAAATCTTAATCTGAAAATCACCACATTGCATCTTACAATTAAACCAGCGGCACTTTTAAAAATAAATTATAGGTCCTCTCCCAAGAAACCAGCACCTAGACAAATATATATCAAATGTGAAACAATTGCATTTGAGTGTGTACTGTACATGATGCAATTAATCAGTGCATCATCTAACACTATGCAAAATCAATTTCAACATAAAATACACTATGAACAACAACATACAATACCATCCACAAAATCAAATACAAACTAAGCAAGTAAACATAAATAAATTTATCATCAATCAATTAATCAATTTCCTAAATCAATTACAATACAATCCAAATCAATTATACAATTCACTATTCAATTCCTAATTCCAAACCATTGAGAAAAAAAATCTACTTCAAAGTAACCACCATCATACAAATCTAACTACCACAAATAGGCCATGTGTGGGGGCATCGCGGACCCGTAAGGACCACCCGAGGGCCACCAGAACCACCCGAGGCCTCTCAGACACCTGTGGGTCTGACCCGGGGCCCACCAGACACCCGCGAGCCTACCCGTGGAGACCCCATTGTGGACCACGGTGACCCACGAAAACCACCTGGTGGACCACGGCACCCTGGCGGGGACCACCCGTAGGCATCCAGACCTTGTTTAAAACCTTTTTCTGGGCCACTGTGAGGTCTACAGACACCCATCAGGCCCACCGGGGACTCCCGTGGGCCTGGGGTATTAACCCTGTATGTAAAAGAATAAATCTGGTATTTATGGGGGGACACATGGGGTGGGTTATGTACTGTCGCGGCCCCTTTTAATCTCCAACATCCCCGAAAAAATTTGGGGATATTTTCCATCTCTCACGGGCCTTGTCCGCGCGACCCGAAATCGCCTGATAGCACTAATAGCGATTGACAATTAAAACGCTTAGCGCTACACAATGAAAATGCCCGAAGGCGCCCAAAATTGCTGCAAACGGCCCGCATCAGCCCGCGATTTGCCAGCGATTTTGAAAATCGCTGGGAAAAGGCCGAAGGAGGCTAAAGGCGGCCGCCACTGTAGTGTTTATTAAATATAGTGCTGTTTATTGCGTTTAACGGGGGAGGGGGAAGTGGGTATTATCCCCAAGCCAGCCTGGGAGGCCTCCTTGTGGATAGTGGGTGGTTAGGCCTCAAGGGGTGTGTAGTGGGGGAGGATGTATAGGCCTCCTGAGTGGTGGGTGAGGGTGGGTTAACCCTTAATGACTATAGCTGTTAATGACTGCTAAGGTGATTATGGGGTTAGGGGACATTACATTGGCTATTTTGATTGTTTTGTATATTTTGCAGCACTGGAGGGACATGGGCAGGATGAAGATGAGGATGAAGACGGCCTTCATCGTGGGTGCCTGGAAAAGGTAAGTGTAATACAGGCATACCCCGCATTAACATACGCAATGGGACCGGAGCATGTATGTAAAGTGAAAATGCACTTAAAATGAAGCACTACCTTTTTCCACTGATCGATGCATGTACTGTACTGCAATCGTCATATACGTGCATAACTGATGTAAATAACGCATTTGTAACAGGCTCTATAGTCTCCCCGCTTGCGCACAGCTTCGGTACAGGTAGGGAGACGGTATTGCTGTTCAGGACGTGCTGACAGGCGCATGCGTGAGCTACCGTTTACCTATTGAGCGATATGTACTTACTCGCAAGTGTACTTAAAGTGAGTGTCCTTAAACCGGGGTATGCCTGTATGTATTTACTGTATTTATTATTATTCGTGTATTTTAAATGGGCAAATGCATTATTATCCATATGTGGACAATAGTAATTTTGGCCATTACTGTATGAGTTGGGGGGCGGGGGGGAGTGGGGTGTATTTAGTTAGAAATATTGTTTATTTTTTTGGAGGCACAACATTGGTACCGCAGGCCCGCGAGTACCCCGGGACTCCCACGGCGACCCCCGCGGACACCCGGGGGAACCCCCAGGACAATTAATTCCTTCCTGACTCCAAGAATTGGCAGTCGGATTAATCCCTGGATCAACATCCTTCACATGTATACTTATTTGGTATATCCCTGTATACCTTTCCCATCTAAAAAGATGTCCAACCTTTTTTTGAACAAATATATTGTATCTGCCATCACAGTCTCCATGGGTAATGAATTCCACATTTTAACTGCCCTTACTGTAAAGAACCCTTTCCTTTGTTGCTGGTGAAATTTCCTTTCCTCCAACCTTAAGGGATGGCCCGAGTCCTTTGTACTGCCCGTTGGATGAATAGTTCTTTTGAAAGCTCCTTGTATTGTCCCTGAATATATTTGTATATAGTTATCATATCCCCTCTTTGATGCCTCTTTTCTAATGTAAATAAATCTAATTTAGCTAGCCCCTCCTCATAAGTTAGAATGTCCATCCCCTTTATTAATTTGGTGGCTCTTCTCTGCACCCTCTCTAGTTCCATAATGTCTTTTCTTAGGATTGGTGCCCAAAATTATACTCCATATTCAAGGTGTGGTCTTACTAATGCTTTGTAAAGGGGCATAATTATGTTTACTTCCCTTCCATCCATTGTCGTTTGATGCAAGATAAGATCTTGTTTGCCTTTGCAGCTACTGCATGACATTGGGCACTATTGCTAAGCCTGCTGTCTACAAGCACTCCTAAATCCTTCTCCATCAAGGATTCCCCCAATATATCTCCATTTAATTTGTAAGTCGCCTTTTTATTCTTGCATCCCAAATGCATAATTACATTTATCTGTATTAAACCTCATTTGCCATTTACCTGCCCACGTTTCCAGTCTCTCCAAGTCCTTCTGAAGAGAAATTACATCCTGCTCTGATTCTATTACCTTACACAATTTAGTATCATCAGCAAAGATGGAGACTTTGCTCTCGATCCCAACCTCAAGGTCATTAATAAACAAGTTAAAAAGCAGGGGTCCCAGGACCGATCCTTGAGGTACTCCACTCACGACTTTAGCCCAACCTGAAAAAGTTCCATTTATGACAACCCTCTGTTGTCTGTCCTTTAACCAGTTTTCAATCCAGGTGCATATATTATTACTGAGTCCAATTTTCTTTATTTTGTACACCAACCTCTTGTGTGAAACCGTATCAAAAGCATTTGCAAAATCTAAGTAGACCACATCAACTGCATTACCCTGGTCTAAATTCCTACTTACCTCCTCAAAGAAACAAATAAGGTTAGTTTGGCAAGATCTATCCTTCATAAATCCAAGCTGACTATTACTAATAATTTTGTTTTCCATGAGGTATTCCTGAATATTATCCCGTATTAAACCTTCAAGTAGTTTCCCTACTATTGAAGTCAGGCTTACAGGTCTGTAATTCCCCGGGTGTGATCTAGCTCCCTTTTTAAATATAGACACCACATCTGCTTTACGCCAATCTTGTGGTACTGAGCCTGTGGAAATGGAGTCCTTGAATATTAAATATAATGGTTTTGCTATTACTGAGCTTAACTCCTTGAGAACTCTTGGATGTATGCCATCGGGGCCAGGTACCTTATTTACTTTAATTTTTTTAAAGTCGCTTATGAACTTATTCCTCAGTTAACCAATTGGTCATTAATATGGAGGTTGTGGCTTCCTCCTGTGGCGCTACTATTGAACTTGATTCTTCAATGGAAAACACAGAGGCAAAGAATTTGTTTAATGCCTCTGCTTTTTCCTTTTCTCCAATAATCTGCCTACCCATCTTACACTGAAAGGGTCCTATATTTTCTTTTCTCGTTTTTTTGTTATTAAGGTACTTAAAGAACTTTTTAGGATTGACCTTACTTTCTATTGCAATCCTTTTTTCATTATCCATTTTTGCTAATTTAATTGCCCTTTTGCAATTTTTGTTACATTCCTTATAATTCTGATACGATATCTCTGTCCCTTCTTACTTAAAGAATCTAAATGCCTTCCTCTTCTTGTCCATTTCCTCCCCTACCTGTTTATTTAGCCACATTGGTTTTGACTTATTTCTTTTATACTTATTACCCAAGGGTATACAGGCATACCCCGGTTTAAGTACACTCACTTTAAGTACACTCGCGAGTAAGTACATCTTGCTCAATAGGCAAAGGGCAGCTCACGCATGCGCCAGTCAGCACGTCCTGAACAGCAATACCGGCTCCCTACCTGTACCGAAGCTGTGCGCAAGCGGGGAGACTATAGAGCCTGGTACCAATGCCTTATTTACATCAGTTATGCACGTATATGACGATTGCAGTACAGTACAGTACATGCATCAATAAGTGGGGAAAAGGGACTTCACTTTAAGTACATTTTCGCTTTACATACATGCTCCGGTCCCATTGCGTACGTTAATGTGGGGTATGCCTGTACACTGATAAGTGTGCTTTTCTAACAATGTTTTAAAGACTGCCCATTTATCTTCTTCATTTTTCCCTGCAAAAACATCATCCCATTGTATTACTACTAGATTAGACCTCAGTTTATTAAAATCTGCCTTTCTAAAGTTTAAAGTCTTTGTTGAACCCAAGTAATCTGTTTTTTGATCATTTATTTCAAATGAGACCATGTTATGATCACTGTTACCCAAATGTTCCAGGACTTGAATGTTTGTTATTACTTCTACATTGTTTGATATGACCAAATCCATAACTGCCCCTCTCCTGGTTGGTTCCTCAATAATTTGGGTCATATAATTATCTTAAAGCACCCCCAAAAACCTGTTTCCTTTTGTTGTAACGCTAATATCATTGCCCCAGTCTATGTCTGGATAATTAAAATCCCCCATTATGCAAACATGACCTAGTTTTGATGCCTTCTCCATTTGCAAATGTATGTTAGCTTCCTCAATCTCACAGATATTTGGTGGTTTATAGCATATTCCCACAAACATTTTCTTTATACTTTTACCTCCACTGCTAATTTCTATCCACAAGGTCTCTACATTTTCATCTTTCCCTTCATAGACATCATCCCTTATAATAGGTTTTAGATCTGGTTTAACATACTGTATAGACATACTCCACCTCCCCTTCTATTTGTTCGATCCTTCCGAAAAAGAGAATACCCCTTTAAATTAACTGTCCAGTCATGAGTTTCATCCCACCATGTTTCAGTAATGCCTATGATATCATACTTCTCCCTTCTAGCTATAAATTCAAGTTCCCCCATTTTATCTGTCAGGCTTCTTGCATTAGCAAGCATGCATTTAAGTTTTTTTTCAGCCTGTACTATTATCTCATCTGCTCCTTCCTTTCTGCTCACACTTGGTTTAGTCTTTAGAAGTTTTCTAGTATTATCTCTATTTACTATGGGTATCCCACTGCTTGTCAAACTTGCACTTGCCCCCATTCTACCTCCATACCACCTTGTATCCTCATCTATTCCATTTAGTTCATTATCTGTTTCATTCCCCTCCCCCTTCCATCCTAGTTTAAAATCTCCTCCAACCTTTTTAGCATTCTCCACCCTAGCACAGAAGATCCCTCTTCATTGAGGTGCAATCCGTCCCTAGAATATAGATGGCACCTCTCAGAAAAGGAGTCCCAGTGCTCTAAAAACCCAAACCCCTACTTCCTACACCACTTTCTTAGCCATGCATTAACCTCCCTGATCTCTGACTGTCTCCCTGTGGTAGCGCATGGCACTGGTAGTATTTCAGAAAATACTACCTTGGAGGTCCTTGCCTTAAGCTTTTGGCCTAGATCCCTGTAATCATTTTTTAGGACCCTCCATCTTTCTCTAACTTTGTCATTGGTGCCAACATGTACCAAGACCACCGGGTCAATCCCAGCCCCCCCCAACAATCTGTCTACCCGATCCGCAATGTGCCGAACCCGAGCACCCGGGAGACAACAAACTGTTTGGTTCATGCGGTCCCGGCAACAGATTGCCCTATCTACCTTCCTAATAATGGAGTCCCCTACCACCTCAATCTTTCTTGTCATCTGAGCATCCTGAGTCCCCACTGTGCTGGAGGAACTATTCCCCTGGCTGCTAGAGTAATTAGTCTCCCCCAGCCTTGCCATTTCTGCCCCAACATTCCCAATATCTTCACTCAACATGGCAAATCTATTGGGATGTGTCAGCTCAGAAACGACCTGCCTCTCCCTATTGCCCCTGCTTCCCCTTCTAACTGTCACCCAGCTACCTACCTGCTCCTCACTAACAGCAACTAAGCTACCTACCTGCTCTACACTTAAAGCGCCACCATCTGCACCACTAGTCGAAGCAAGGGCCTGCTCAGTGAGCTCTAATTCCCTTTCAAGATTGCCAATGTCCCTCAATATTGCAAGTTGCCTCTTCAGATCAGCAATCTATGATTCTAAAGAGACCACCTGCTCACACTTCTCACAGCGGTATGCTCCTTGGAACAGCTGCTCCAAGTGCACATACATGTGGCAAGATGTGCATTGAGTGGCATTTTCAATCCTGCTCATTCTAGCAACTATGAAGTTTAGAAGTACTAACAGTAAACTGTACTTCAATAAACTAGCCCTTGTTTAACTGCTTCCTTGTTCAAACTGCTTCTGGTTCTAACTGCACACACTTTAACCAATCAGCACTTCAATCAACCACACAGATCAATCAGTACACGCAAGCTCCGTGTATATGCATGTTTTCATATTTACTTTTATTAATATTATAGGTAATTTCGAGAAATATTTATTTATATATCTCCCTTACATCTCTAATTTTACCCATATACTGCCTGATGTCATTATCTGTTCTACAAGTCTGGATACCCTTTATTATTTAAGTGGATATCTAATATATATAATTGGAATTATGACAACCTTTTAGATGTATATTTTTATTTTCATACATAGAGATATCCAAACGTTTACCAATTGATTACAGTTATTATATCTACTCTATACCTTCTAGCCACATAGTAAACTAGTTCGTTGTTTTTATATATATTTTTTGTTTGTTTACAGTATGTCATTATTAGTTTTGTCTAAACTTTATGTTTATCTGTTTTTGTCTTTGTCTGCATAATAGATCTGCTCTTTCCCCCTTGTTTATGATCCTCCACTCACACGGGACGCACCTTCCATTACAGGCAGTTGATTGGGAGACGGGTTCCTCCAATAGGATTTGTGTCTCTGTTTTTTGCGCCAAATTGCATCGCGTCATTCCGTGATTAGAGGCGGGGGATCATCTATAAGTGTGTGAGTATGATCAGACGCGAACCCACTCTTTGATAAAGGGCGTTTGCCTGAAAAGCGTCATAGTGTTTACCTGATGTTCTCCGTATACCATGATCATTAAAGTATAACTTTTTTTATAACAATTTTTTTATTGGACACATTCAGATATTACAGTACATACAGGGGTGTCATGAGCCCATGACATTGATGCTTATTACAATCTGTAAGTGACCAAATAACGGTTTCCGTTTACTTTGGTGGGGGGGGGAGAGAGGGAGGGATGAGAGAGGGGGGGTGGAAGACATACAGGGGGGAAAGAGGGGAGGGGGGGGGGGGGGGGTCTGGAGGGTCATGGGGGGGGGGGGAGAGGCCCCCAAGGGACCCCCCCCCCCCCCCCCCCCCCTAAGAAGGGGGGGGGGGGCGCGCTCCCGCCACCGCGACCTAGCTCGGTTGGATCTAATTTGCTAACCAGGGATCCCAGGTATTCAGAAACTGGGGCATTATCTTTTGGAGCATGGCTGTTAATTTCTCCATAATCATAACTTCATTAATTCTCCTAGTAACGGTCGCTTTCGAGGGGGCTTTAATCTGCTTCCATGCAGCTGCTATAGAGCATCTGGCCGCCGTCAAAATGGCTGAAATTAATCTGGACATTGGGGGGGCAGGTCCTCGATTGGTTTACTCAGCACCAGGGTCAGCGGGTCCAAAGGTAGAGATAGTCCTGAGACTTCGTGTATGAGCTTCTGGATCATGGTCCAGTACTTCTGAATCTCCAGACATGACCACCAAATGTGGGCCATGTCCCCCTTTTGACCACATACCCACCAGCACAGGTCAACTGTGCCGGGGTAGATCTGGCTCAGCCTAGCGGGAGTCAGGTACCACTGAAATAGGATTTTATATATGTTTTCTTTTATTGTTGTGCAAATTGATGTTTTAGGGGCCAGATTCCCTCCCAGTCCTCCAGGTCTATTGGTAGGCCTAGTTCCTCAGACCATCTTTGCATGTACCGATGGTTCGGTGGAGTGGAAGGGAACTCCAGTCCTTTGTATATTTCGGAGATCAGTCCTTTTTGGTAAGTGCTTTTGGCACATAAAGTTTTCGAATTTAGTTAGTTGGGGGAATTTGGAGGTTGGGGAAAGGGACAAAAGGAAGTGATGAACTTGCAAGTACTTAAACAATGGAGGCCCTGGATCGCGAATTTATCTCTAAGTGCCTGGTAAGTAGCGATCTCACCTTTCTGCAGCAGATCGGCCACCACCCTAATTTTGTGACTCTGAAATTGGTCAAATTGACTTGGGGAACACCCTGGTGGGAATTTGGGGTTCCCGAAGATGGGGGTGAGCTGTGAGGGGGATGCTACCAGACCATACTTCCTTTTGCATTTAAGCCATATTTCCCACGTGCATCTCATTGCTCCCAGGTCAAACCTTGGCGGCTTAGCCCCGCTGCTGCCAGTAGACCACATTGCCACCTGGAAGGAGAGGGGTGGGCGTAGTGAGATTCTATCTCTAGCCAAGAAGCTAAGGCCGGGTTGCAATTCCAAACTACAGCCTGCTTCAGCTGTGCTGCGATGTAGTATTTTGCTAGGTCGGGGACCCCCACACCTCCTCTTGCTCTAGACGAGAGCATCACCGACCGAGGGACTCTGGGCCTTTTATCGTTCCATATAAATTGGAGAAGTAGAGACTGCATGTTTTTAAGCGATGTTTGTGGGACCGGGATTGGGAGGGTTTGGAAATTATACAACTGTCTTGGGAGGACATTCATTTTTACTGCCGTCATTCTCCCAAACCATGAAATTTGGTGGTTTTTCCAGATTTCTAGATCTTTTTTAATCTGACTAAATAAGGGGGGTAGTTGTATTGGTATAGGGTATTGTAAGAATTAGAGATTTTGACCCCTAGGTATTTAATATGGGGGGAACTCCACCTGTATTTATAGTTGGCTTGAATGAGTTTCCAGTCCTGGGGTGAGAGGGATAAATTTAGGGCCTCAGATTTGTCCATGTTTATTTTGTAGTCAGATACTAGACCGAAGTGGGTCAGGTGCCTTTGGAGGTTGGGGAGGGACGTGTGGGGGTCAGCGGGAGTCAAAATTACATCATCAGCAAACAGTGAGATTTTGTGTTCTCTATCTCCAATTTGGATACCCTTTATATTGGGTTCTTCTCTGATCGTAGCTGCTAAGGGCTCTATGGTTAGGGCAAATAATAGGGGGGAGAGTGGGCAGCCTTGTCTGGTCCCGTTCCTAATTTTTATTGGGTCTGAGAAACCACCTGACAATTTGACATATGCTGTTGGGTTTTGATAAAGGGCTCTCACACCTTCTAAAAATGGGCCAGAGAATCCAAACTGCAGCATGGTCTGATCTAGGAAAGCCCACTTGATTCTGTCGAACGCCTTTTCAGCGTCTAGGCTCAGAATCATCGCCCTGGACTCAGAAAAATGCACGTGGTCGATTATATCCACTAATTTGCGGGTGTTGTCGGAGGTCTGTCTTCCAGACACAAATCCTACTTGGTCTACATGTATAAGTCTAGGGAGAATTGGATTTAGCCTGTTTGCCAGTATCTTGCTGTAGATTTTGAGATCGGTATTTAGCAGGGAGATGGGCCTATAATTTCCACAAAGGAGTGGGTCTCTGCCCTCTTTGTGAATGATCGCTAGATTTGCTGCTGTGATGGAGGCGGGTATCGGTTCTCCCTGTAGAAAGGAGTTATACATTTCCAGAAGATAGGGGGAAAAAATTGGCATGAACATCTTGTAATAGATGTTCGAAAAGCCGTCTGGGCCCGGTGTTTTTGCTGTCTTAAGGGATTTTATAGCTTGGGAAAGTTCCTCTTGGGTTATAGGTTTATTCAAACTCTCTGTCTCTTCCGGGGCAAGGGTGGGAAGGTTGCATTGCTCTAGATATTGGGTAATTTTATTGATGCTAACTGGGTCCTGCCCTGGGGGATGGAGGTTGTACAGGTCTGAATAAAACTTTGCAAATTCCTGTGCTATCTCCTTCTCTGAGTATGTGACCTGTCCTTTAGCAGTCTGGATTTTAGCTATCTGGGACTTTACTCTGGTGCCTCTTAGTTTCGATGCCAGGAGCTTGTCAGCTTTGTTGCCCTTGTCAAAGTATTTTTGTTTTGACCAACGGAGGGCTTTCTCGACTTCTTCAAGCTGGGTATGTTTAAGGGCAGCTCTGGCTAAGGTTAGTTGCTTCAGCGTCTTTTTAGACGCCGTGATTTTATGTTGGTGTTCTAGCTGGGAGATCTTTTCTGTGAGCTCCTTTTGGATCAAAGAGGGTAGGGATTGTTGTTCTAGCGATTCTAAGAGATTGTTTAGAAAGGAAATTTGGTTGTCATTGGGGGCATATACATTAACTATTGTGATCTGTGATCCTGCTAAGGTGCCCTGGAGTGTCAGGGATCGCCCTTCAGGGTCCGCGTGTGATTTTGTCAAAACAAATGGGACTCCAGTCCTGATGATGATGGCTACTCCTCTTTTTTTGCTAGGGGAGGAGGCGAAATATGCCTGGGGGAATACACTTTTAAATGTGTTAGGGGGCGTCTGTGTGTTAAAGTGGGTTTCCTGCATTAGGACTATATCACCTTTAGATCTTTTAAGGTCTGTGAGAACTAGTTTCCTCTTTTTTGCTGAGTTAAGGCCTTTAACGTTAATTGAAATTAATTTGATGGATGACATTATGTTTCTGGTGGCGTTTTCGGAGCACTAGGCCCCGAAGCTATTCCTTCGTCCCATGTCAGGAGATCGAAAACTGGGGAGCGGCCACCCGCGACTGGGCCCCGAGTTAGAAAGGGGGTCGGTCGGGGGCACCGCGCCGGTGGACAGGGTAAGGAGGGGGGTTTGGGTGGACACATAAGGGAGGGAAAAAATGGGTGGGCCTTTGGGAGCATTAGGCAGATTACCTTTGACACTTGCGTGAAAAAAGTGGTCGCGGCTAGATGCCCCTAAGGGGGATCTTCTGGACCATGAGCCTGTCGCGGAGCAGGGTGTTGGGCCTGAGACCCTCCTTGCTGTGGGGGAATAACCACTCCTAACAATTGAGTGGCGGGAATGTTTTCTCTGATTCTAGGTATAGCTAGGTAATTCTAGGGCGTATGCTTGTCTTGGGTAAACTTTTTGCGGTGGGGGGATGCCTCCTGGCTTCCTTTCTTTCTTTTGGGCTCCTTGCGGGCAGAGCCGGATGGGCTTGTGTGCTTACTAGTGCTTAGTAGAGCATTATTTTTAGGGAGAGAGAGGGAGGGCGGGAGGGGGTAGGGGTGGGGAGGGAAGTGGGAGGGGGGGAGGGGTCGTGCGAGGGGAGATACACGTCATTGGTACATTTTCAACATTACATTTGATGTGTTTATTAAACCTGCAAGTGATAAAAGAGAAGAAGAACACCTTTGTAGGATATTTCCTAATAAAACTAACATATTATCATTTTTGTTTCTGGTATCTTAACTTATGGGTAGGGGGGGTGGTGGGGGGGGGAGGAGGGAGGGGTGGGGGTGGGAGGGGAGAGGGGAGGGGTCTTGTTGGTTTGGCCTTATACCTTGCATATTTCTGTACCTATCCCATTCACACTGTAAAACATACATAATATTTCTTCAACTTTTTGTCCAACCTGGGGCACTGTATAGCTATGTCTTATCATATGCAACGGTTCATATGTGTGTGGGGGGAGTGGGGAGGGAGTGGGGAGGGAGAGCGGAGGGGGGCGGGCAGAAGGGAAGGCGGAGGGAGGGAGGGGGAAGAGTGATTAAAGGGGTGGGTGAGCAGCAGACTTAATTATGGCTATGCGTCAGAGTGAGTAAAAGGGGTTAGGACTCTGATATCGGTGGGGGGGGGAGGGGAGAGAAGGGAGGGGGAGTTGGGAGGAGAGGAGAGAGAAGGGGATGGGGGGGAGGGGACTCTGGTGAGCGGCTGTGGCCTGGGGGAGAGAAGGTGGAAGAGAGGAGTGGGTGGGGTAGGTAAAAAGAGAGGGGGGGAAGGGTGGGGGGGGGGGGGGGGAGGAAGGGTGGGTGGCCGGGGAGGGGTTGTGGGGGGGAGGGGGCGGGGGGGAGGGGTATAGGGGGGGGACATCTATGGGAGGGTATCTTAAACCTAATTATGGCTGACTGGCTCTTTCTTTAGAGACTCAAAGCCTTTCTAGCTAGTGGGGCAGCGCCCTCTCGTGGACAAGTCTGGTACAGATTGTTCGTTCTGTTTTTACTGTACCCGTCAGACTCAACGGCTGAGGCTGGGTGCTGTTTGTTCTCCTCTCAGCTTTACACGGCTGGACATCTGCTCACATCCTCAAGGTAAGCCGGGGGTCCGTAGATTCTCCGGCCTCTGGGGGTTTTCTAATGGGGGGAGAGGGAGGGGATGATCAGGTCGGGGGGGGAGGGGGAGGGGCAGGGGCCCGGTAGAAGAGGCGATTTGGTGTCTGCTTTGCATTTGGTGAATGATAGGAATGTGGGCTGGTGATGGAGGGAGGGGGGGTGGGTGTGGGTGTGGGGAGGGGAGCTGAGGCATTCCACGGCCACTGAAGTGTGTGAGGTTGTTGGGTCCCCGGCATTGGGAGGGAGGGGGGGGTGCGCGTAAGCGTTCACGGGCGGTGGGAAGGGGAGAGGGGGGGAGTGGCTGGGGGGTGGGAAGGGGCCCTGAGGGGTGTTAAGTGGGGTCTGAGTATTCAAGGTGGGGGGGGGAGGGGGGGCAGGTTCAAAAGCGGAGGGCGTCTGAAGCGCTTTAGCTTGTGTCCCGTTTAAGCCCCGTGGGTCAGTCATGGTTTATTTAGCAGCGCCCCCCCTAGGGCATTTGGGGCCTAGTTTCTATTTTGTTATTATTTATATATTTATTTTTTGTGTTACGTTACCCGGCTGTCGCTGGGTCCCTGGATGATCTCCGCCCGGCCCCCTGTCCGCTCCGTTCCTCCAGGCTTGCTCTCAGGTAGGTGGGGAGCAGGGGGGGAGGGGTTTCTTGCCTTTTGCTCTCGTGGGAGGGGGGGGTGGGGAGGGGGGGGCCAGAGCAGGCTGGTGGGGCTCTCTGGGGCAAGAGTTTTCCTCTGGTAAGGGCTCTTGTGGGTGAGGGGGGGGCAGGG